>REGO01001149.1:208023-218311 GCA_010120015.1 Rhombomys opimus
TTTTGCAGGGATTTTTGATTCATTTCTTAGTATAGCTTGAATAGTCTACATTCCTTCTGCCAAACAACTAAAAAAACTTTTGCTACTATTAGGTATACCATGAAAAATTAATAACAAAAACAGTAACAAGGGTAACACAGGCAACAAATAGCAGCAACAACATTCTTTACTAACTAGTTAATATATTTTCAATACTTACATGACAATATTAATACCATGTATATCTTAATTAATAGCATGTATGTCTTAAAAAGATAATATTGAGAATGTAAGAGTATCCTTTAAAAATATGGTTGATTAGCGGGGCACGATGGCACATGCAAGTAATCCCAGCACTTGGGAGGCAGAGAGAGGTGGATCTCTCTGAGTTCAAGACCAGCCTAGTCTATAGAGCGAGTCCTGGACAGCCAAGGCTACACAAAAAACCCTGTCTCTCTCTCTCACACACACACACATACACACACACACAGACACACACACACACACAAAAAAAGAATGTGGTTGATTAAATAGCAAGTTCTCTCATCCTAGATGTGTGAGGGCTGAGGAACCTGTAAGGACAACAGTACAAGGACAGGTTGGCTAATCCCACATCGTTCTAAAATTTGTTGGAGGGAATGTTGAGTTGTCAATGTTTTCACTAAACATCATTAGCTGAATGTTAAAGCAGACAGGACATTCACATGAGTGCCATTTTTTTCTGAGAGGAATATTAGCTCAGAAAATTTTCTGAAGAGTCTTTGGAAAGAGGCTTCTTCTATTTACAGGGCCACAGTATCTCTTCTGCCTAAATAAGTACACTAAAAACAGTCTTCAGGTTTACCTATTTTGAAGAGTTTGTATTTAACCTGGAATACAGATGTCCATTTCCAATTTGTATGCCCAAAAAGGAGTCACTTCATTCTAATTAGCACTTGAGGAGCAGAGGTTTCTTTTTTTTTAAATCTGTGCTAGTATGCAAACATGTTAGCACCAGCCTACTGAATACAGTTTAGGATGGTAGTAAACAAACAAAATAACACAGGCACAGACACACATGAACACACACACACACACACACACACACACACACAAACACACAAAAATGTCTGTACTTCCTCCAAAGCAACGTCCTGTAAGCAACTAAGTTTTAAGTCTGAAATACTTTCCTGCGTCACTTATTAAGTAGGGAAGAAATAATTAAAATCAATCTCCTGAAGGGCTAGATTACTTAGGGTAGTAGGTACACCTGGAGAAACCAAAATTCTTGTCAACTTGCTGATTGTTTACAAATAGATGTATTGGGAAAGTAAAAAAGCAGACTGCTCCTGATAGCTTATTTATTTCTTTACAACTGCAATTTCCTTGCTTAGACAATGGTTCTACTTCTCCTGGTTGGCCAACACACTCACTCCTGCTGCCAAAAAGACAGAACATCTGAAAACCTGTTTTTAAGCAGTGTCAGTCTTTCAAAGTAATAGGCAAAACAAGACGAAAAGAAACATCTGCTATCTGCACTTTTTTTTTTCCCCTCCAAACATCAATCTCCCAAGTCTTTGGCAAGCGGCTTCTTGCACTCTAAGTCACAGAAATGTCAAAGGAGAGTGGAAATGAGAGTGGATACCTCCTGAAATGTCACTTCGAAAGTAAATAAAATAAATTGAAAAAGGGCTATCGACAACCAAGGAACCTCGGAGGCCAGGAGTTGCAGGGCACTCATAGGTAATTGAAGTGTCCCACCACGGGATATTATTGTTTTCTCTCTAAATTAAGTTCTTTAGTTGTGAACTTCAACAGTAAAACTCCAAGAGTCTTGAATGCAAAGCTAAAATTCAGAGGCTTCTAGATTGAAATTAACTTTTTAACATCACTTTCTATTGAGTCTACGTCAGATTTTTAAAATTAAAATATTGACTCTGGATAATGTGGAGCCCTGTCTAGTCAGTAATTTGCCTTTATGTAATATGGTAATAGTAGTAAATGGTATTCATGAAAGATGCACTGTCTTTACATTCAGAGTGTCTAATTGTCACATTGACTTCTGCCACTTAGCCAAATGCCCAATATGTAATTTTTTTTTTGTTAATAAGCACAGACAATTGGATTTCTTTTTACTTTTTAAAAACATTTTTGAGATTAAAATCTAATTTCAATATATTCCCCTTCCAAGTGTTCAAAACAAATTTATCATGTAAACGTACGTTGCTGACTCACAGTGACTGTTCAATATTTTATTAGTTTGATCATTAATGAAAATATACCAAAGAATTAATTAGTACCCATTTAATCACGAATGTATTTATATTTTGGTCTAAATTTTAGTCTAAGTTTTGACTACATTGTTTTTATAACCACCGGTTTCAAGTCCTAAATTAGTAACGATATTGTTTATACATGCTACCCATAATGTAATCAGTGAACCTAGTAGATATAAAAATCTTTTTATTTAACTTCTTTTTAAATGATTTATTCCCTTTACATCCAAACTGTAGCCCTCTCCCTCATCTCTCTGTCCCTTCTTCCCTCCCTCTTCCCCCGGTTCTCTTCCCATATTTCTCAGAAAAAGGGAGTCCTCCTCCCTTACCATCTGACTCTACCCTATCAAGTCTCAGTAGGACTGCTTGCATCCTCCTCCTCTGTGCCTCTGTGGCATAGTTCCACCACCAGGAAGAAGTGATCAAAGGGCAGGCAACAGAGTCCATGACAAAAGCATGCTCCCCTTACTAGGGAACCCACATGAAGAATTTGCTGCCTAATTGCCTACATCTAAGCAGGGGTCTAGGTCCTCCCCATGCATGGTCCTTGGCTGGTGCATCAATATCTGCAGGCCCACCTGGGATCATATTTGTTGGCTCTGTTGGTCTTCTTTTGGAGACTGATGAAATTTGAAAAAAAAAATTATTATCTCAAAACACTGTTAGGTAATCCAGGAAAAATATTAGAGTGTTTATTAAACTATCAGTGTGCTGTTGGTTACTTTTTACTTTTTATTGGTTACACATTTTCTTCTACTTATGGGTTTCCTTGAATTGGTAAAGATAGTTATTGATGTAGATCACCTTTAGATAGGAGAAATGTATAGAAGTTTCTCCTTTCTTAGCTGTGACCTCGGGTCTTCTCTATCTCATTGTTCAACTACATAAAAAATTGGCATGGACTGTGGATAAAGAGATTATCGGTGCACTTCCGGCTTTCTTACCACTGGTAAGATGTTTTCACTTCTACTATTTTCACTAAAATGAGCTCATTAAAAATCAATAAAGATTTCCATGATAAAAAAAAATTGGACACTTTTGGTCTTCATAAATCTTCTCTTTCTTAGCTTAGCAATAATTAGTGTTAAAGTCTTTTAAAACTATAAATAAGACATGAATTTTTAGTGCAAAAAAATCACTCTTGGGGAGGGGGTTCATGACTAGACTAAGAAGGGAAAGTTCCCTGCCACTAAGGTAGATGAGTTTGTGCCTCAGGATTGTATGACAGATACAGAACCCTAACCCCTGCAAGCTGTCCTTTTACCATGAAATGACACCACACCTCTCTCTCTCCTTACCTCAATGAGTAAATTGTAATAGTTCATAATTGCCTTTGGACTGGGAAAATTTGTTAGAGAAACACGATAATTTGTCATAAAACAAGCTCAATATTTTTTCTTTTTATTATACTGCTACTTTTGTACTACAGCTCCCAGGACAGACAGACATTAAGATAAGTTTCCATTGGACAACTTTCAATTTTTAAAATAAAATCCTTTCATTTTAAATGCGCTTTTGAAAAAAATGCTTACGTTTATATTTTTATTCTATATTATCAATTTTTCCTTTTCTTTCTCCCCTCTGTTTTACTCCTCCTCCTTTATGTTCATGTCTTCCTCCTCCTCAGCGCACCCCCTCTTGTGATCCTCTTCTTCTCCTCCCTCTCTCTATATTCTACTTTTATCCCTCCATTCTGCCAATATTAGTCATCGAATTTTTAATCTAAGTAAGTCTCTCACTTTAATCTCCAAAGCACCTGGGATTTCAGATGTATTCCACCAAACCTGTGTCTTTTATCTTTGCACACAATTTATTTTGTATACGGGGTGTGCAAATACCAGAGCAGCATACCAATAATGTCAACTTATATGGTTGTTTTGATTCACTGATCCCAAGAAAGTCCATTTACTGTGTATGTTAACAATTTCAGAGTTCTTATTAAGAAATAACACAGATTTTTTTAAATACTTATTTGCAAATTAGTTTAACATTGGCTTTAAATATATAGGTTTTAAACTATATTTTAACACTTTACATATTTCTACCAAGTAATGTTTAACAGAGTTTAAAGTTTACTTATCAGCACGATTATTGGATCCCTAATGTATTTAACTGAAGAAAATACTATGATCAAGAATGAATCTACAAATAGTTCCCTGACTACTTGCTGCTATTACAAGATAGTCTTGTGGTAATGAAAAGCAGAAAAGAAAGGGATTAAAGTCCAAGCTCCTCTGTAGAGTAATTATTATGACTGGTGACTAGAATATTTTCTATTAATTTCCTTCTTTTATCAGACAACACTGATACTATTTAATCCATTCACGGTATAGTCTTGCTTGATGTCTTAATTTGAATCTATCTCTTAAATCATTGTTGAAATTATAATAGTAATTGAAACTACTGCTTTTTTCTTGGTATCTTCTATGATAATAGTAATTTTTCTCTAATACTATTTTATTTCAAAATACTGTTACACAGTACCCATGCCGGATTCATAATCACTTTATGACTATGCCATGCTACGTTCTATGCCTTTTTATTTGCATTGATTCCTTGGTCTACATTTACACAAAACAAGAGCTTATGTACAGAGAACTTTTCTTGATCTCTCTAATCGTTAAGTATTTACATCATCAGTGCTACGATAGGCTCTATAGCAAATATAACTCTGAGGTTGTTTTTCATAGTATTTTTGAGATTTGTTATAAAATCACATTTCCCATCCACTTTCCTTCCACCAGAGCTTCTCATATCTATTCTGACAAATTACTGTTGTCCTTCTTTGGCTCATGTTTGGGCAGAGGTTTTTGTTTGTTTTTTTTTTGTTTGTTTGTTTGTTGTTGTTGTTGTTTTGCGAGTCTTCATGGGTAGTATAACTTTTGACATTTATTAGGAGTCACAGTCTCGCAACAAACTCCTTTATCTCCTGGCTCGCATAATCTTTCTGCCTTCTCTTCTACAATGTTCTATGAGCATTGGGTGCTTCAGTGCTTTCTAGATGTATCTTGTTTTTTATGTTTTCCGTAGTACTTTAATGATTTCAATATTTCAACAGTTTCTAGTATGACGTGAGCATATGAAGGCTCAGTGTGTAAAGTGCCTGATGTGTAAACACAAAGTCCTGAGTTTGGATCACCAGCATCCACATAAAAGCCAGACAACATTATTCCTAGAACTGGGGTTGGTAAATGATGATGTAGCAGTTTTCGAGCTCTTTGGACAACCAGCATTGCTAAATATGTCAGCTCCAAATTCAATGAGATCCTTAAATTTAAGGTAGAGAGTAATCAGGGAAAAAAATCTGATAATGTTCTCCACATACATGAGCACAAACATGTATGAACAACCGTTTCAAATGTGAATGCACCTACATCAATTCACACACACACTGTATACTACACACAGAGATACACTGTAGACATATGCACACAAAGTAATTAACAAAATATATAAAATAGATGCTTTAAACATTGCATGAAGAAAATAATATAAATATATCTTACCTAATTAAAACCTAAACAAAACGTTTATCTTGCTGAATCTTAAAATTAGCTTGCACTTGAAGTGGTACTGTGATGATCTGCTTTTAAAAGCAAGTATTCAACAGATACCTGGCATCTGAAACTATTTCCAGAACATTTCAATCACTTTATTATTGTTTGTTATTTTAAAGAGAAAAAATCTTGTTTATATATTGCCAATATTCTATCCCCATCACTGAGGATATTTTTATAGTGAAATTGATGTACTTAATTGTTATTGTTGTAAAATTTTCTTCATATAAGCACTCTTAGGATTCAAGCTCATCAAGCAAACAGTTGATTGTTTTTTTTTTTTCAAAGCGTTACCACAGAGAACACTACTAAGTGTTGTCCAATTGAATCTTATAGCTTATATGTTAGGGATAAAATTTAAATATTCATTATTATAAATGACAATGAAATGGAAGTTATGAATGATTTGAAATGTAAACAAATGAAATATATCCAAAAAAATTAAGGCAAATTGTTAATATCTATCGTGCTGCTCTTTATGAACAGGAACTATGACAATGTTTCGGAGGTGTTTCTACAGCTTTAACAATAAAATACTAATTCACATAATCTGTATGTGGTCTATATAATTTAAAATATTCACTGCCTGCCTATCTGTATGAAATGCTTGATGGTCCCTGGCTTTAGTGCCTCTATTTGACAAGAATAATAATGACATGAGGAAAGCATACTTTCTAAGGAAATAATAAAAGAACAGAAAGAAAACTTAAAGAAATTAGAGGGAAACTGTCAAGATAAGGGTAGAAAGTAATAAAATGTCAGTCAAGTACATGGTTCCTAGCATCCAAGCAAGTGTTGTTTCTTTCAATGTCTAATAAAAGAGACAAGCTGCTAGTGAGACGGATCAAGAAAAAGAGTGAACAGACACAAATAAACAATGTGGTGAATGAAAAATAAAGGAAGGAGCTCTAGATCTTCCCTTCTGTAAAAAGTAAAGAGAAGCTGCAGAAAACCTGAGAGGTGTAGTCAGGTGCCGTGCAGTGTTTGGAGCTCACACAGCAGCAGAAAATATTCTGCTATATGTCTTAAGACACTCATGACCCCGACTGTAAATAAAACAATTCTCTCCCTCTTTTTTTCCCTCTCTCTCTCAGATATATATATATATGTACAATTTATTATATGTACAATTTATTACACATAATTGTAAATATAAATAAATTACATAAAATACATACACATATAAATCATATATTATATATATACACACATACACAGAAGAAATCTACCTTTAATTCCAAGAAATGTTATTCAACATTGTGCTTTCAGCCATTAAAACAAGAAAATAAACATTAGAGCAAAGACTAATGATTATAAAAAATGAGCAAAATAGTTATCTACTATCTACATAGTAACGAAGATAATAACTCAAACGACACAAAAAGAAGCTTCCTAAAGAATATGATTAAATTAAGGATTTACTATGTAATATTTATAGACTTTCTATACATAGATAAGGAAGTAGAAGAACATAAAAGGATATACCTTACTCATTTGTATAATTTAGAATGTTGGAGTTCTTTAGCAAAATTTTTTACTAACTATAAGCCTTAATAATGCTACTTCTTAAAAGAAAATTGAGAAGTATCTCCCATAAATGTCATTGTATATTTAGGGTGTTCCACATAGTATTCTTTTGAAGAGCAAAGGTGGGCATGAAGTTAGTTTATTGATAACAATACAGAGGCATTATAACAGTGGCAAACTATGAAGAGGAGCCTAGTCTCTAAATGAATGTAAGCCTGGCTTAACAAGAAGGAAAACATGCCTTTCTGGTACTAAACACGTACTTAACCACACAGTGCTAATGAGATCATTACAGCCATTAGTTTACCAAACCAGCATAATCCCTAACAAAAATCTATAAACATTTGTCCTTATATCCTCAGGTAGGTTTAATATTCACCTCTTATCAAAGAAACCTCTCTTTCAACAGGAAGAGAACACGACAAACAACAACATCAAAATTCAGAGTTGCAGAGTCCAGTACCAAAGGATATTTCTGCAAAACACTCCTGCACATAAGGCTCAGAGAACATTGCTGAAGAAAGGCTAGAAAAAGAACCAGAGGATTTTGGAGGTTGCTTTCAGAATAAGTCTCCTAGTAATGTCAGAAGCCACACACTTAAAGTCTCAACATTATGAGTTGAAGTGAACAAAAATGGCACGAATGGACATCCGACAATGGACGGGGAAAAGGCCTTGAAACCTCAACCCTTCACATAGAATTACTAACAAGTAAAAAAAAAAAAAAAATTGGGAGCAAGATTGTCCTCCCTAGGGGAGCATGCATAAATTGATTGGTCAGTGCCAAACGATTATTCTTGAAAACATATATGCATGTACTGACATAGAGTGATCAGTAACAATTAGTGATTGTTTTGGCCCCCCAGGGCCCAGTTTTTGGCTCTGTTTTTCATCTTTTGGAGCTCCTGTCCCCTCCAGGTTTTTCTATATTCCTCTTTCATAAAATTCCATGCATTCTGCCCAAAGTATGGATATGAGTCTCAGCCTCTTCTTCCATAACTCAATCAGCAGTCTTTCAGAGGCCCTCTGTGGTAGGCTCCTGTCTTGTTCCCTGTCTTCTCCTGCTTCCAATGTCTATCAAATGGAATTCTACTCAGCTATTAAAAACAAGGAAATCATGAAATTTGCCGGCAAATGGTGGGAACTAGAAAAGATAATCTTGAGTGAGGTAACCCAAAGCAGAAAGACACACATGGTATATCCTCACTCATAAGTGGTTATTAGACATAATATAGGAAAAATATACTAAAATCCATACTACTAAAGAAGCTATGCAAGAAGGAGGACCCTATGGAAGATGCTCAATCCTCATTCAGAAAAGAAATTATATCTTAACCAACAATTTATCTGATTTCACAGACATTATTTACAAATTATAGTTCTACTTGCTATGGTCTTAAAACTATTACTAGTATATTTATTTTCATACAAACCCCTATTAGTAATGCACATAAACATAATTATTTTAATTTTCTTTTTTGTATTAGGATTTACCACATACTCATAATAATACATATGTTATTACTATACAGTATATATATTTCATACTATGACTATATACAATTGAATAAATATTCAATTATAGTCACATATAATACTGTAAAAACATATTGGAAACACAAAACAAGTTTGTATTTGTTATGGCATCAACTACATACAACAAGATACAATTTAAACAGTAAGTATAGAGCTCCCTTTTAATTACATAAGTGAGGCAGGCATATCTATCTATATATCTATGTATCTATTTATGTATCTAAGTATGTATGTATGTATGTATGTATCTATCTATCTATGTATCTATCTATCTACTTACCTATCAGTCTTTTTGTCTGTCTATACCTATCATCTATGTTCTGTCTATCTCTCTATCTACCTGTAATCTGACTATCAATCTATCAAACAATCTATCAATCATCTATATAAAATCTATCTGCCCCAATATGTATAACATACAGTGTATATATAAAACACACATGATATATATAGAAATATATGTTTAATACATACAGTTTTCTCCTGGCCTTATTAACTTACTGTGTTTAAGAGTCATTTCTTAAACTTGTTTATTTTTTATTAGTTACAGTTTATTCAATCGTATTCCAGCTGTAGCCCTCTACCTCAGCCTTTCCCAATACCACCCTGCCTCCCTCTTCTTCTCCCATGCCCTTCCCCCAGTCTGTGAGATCTCCTCAGGACTGGCTGCATTGTCTTCCTCTGTGGCCTGGTAAGGCTGCTCCCCACCTCAGAGGAAGGTGATCAATGACCCAGCTACTGAGTTCATGTCAGAGACAGTCCCTGTTCCTGTTACTAGGGAACCCACTTGGATACTGAGCTGCCATGGGCTACATCTGTACATGGGTTCTATGTTATCTTCTTGAATAGTCCTTGGTTGAAGTATCAGTCTCAGAAAAGACCCCTGTTGCCAGATTTTTTGGTTCTATTGCTCTTCTTGTGAAGCTCTCATCCCCTACATGTCTTTCTATTTCCTCTTCTTTCATAAGATTCCCTGCACTCTGCCCAAAGTTTGGCTATTAGTCTCAGCATCTGCTTTGATGCATTGCTGGGTGGAGTCTTTCAGAGGCCCTCTTTTGTAGGCTTCTGTCCTGTTCCCTGTTTTCTTCCTATGTCCATCCTGTTTGCCTTTCTGAATGAGGATTGAGCATCTTACCCAGGGTACTTCTTCTTGCTTATCTTCTTTAGATGTACAGATTATAGCATGATTATCCTATATTATATGTCTAATATCCACTTATAAGTGAGTATATACCATTTGTGTCTTTCTGCTTCTGGGATATCTCACTCAGGGTGATCTTTTCCAGTGCCCAGCATTTGCCTGCAAATTTCATGACTTTCTTGTTATTAATTGAGGAGAGGTATTACATTATGTAAATGTACCACAATTTCTATATCCATTTTTCAACTGAGGGACATCTGGGTTGTTTCCAGCTTCTGGCTGTTACAAATAAA
>REGO01001149.1:226512-237870 GCA_010120015.1 Rhombomys opimus
AAAATGAGATATGTTTGAGGTGAAGATGAACTGACATTATGTTACTATACACATTATTCATGGAACTGAAGATTTATTTAGGAATGTATATTATCTTTTTCTTAGGTGATTGTATACCTTCAGAAATATGAATGTATAACAGCAGAATTGTTCACCTGATACATACACACAATATATACCTATATAGATTTTTAAAAGTAGGCAGCTCCTATTTGATATTTTATATTGTGTTGTTAGAATAGTAGGAATCAGATTAAATAGCACTGATTCTGAAAGGATAAAACTTATTTACATATCAATAGGTCTCACAGGGTAATTTTGTAGTCTGTAAAAGTAAAAAAAAAATCTTTTATTTGAGAAAATACTATATGTGTAAAATTGTGCATACTTTCTTCAAAAATTTCTCTTTTACTTATATTCCTTCAGATAGACTTGAAGTCACAAAAAGGAATTATCTTTATAAATGATAGAATAAATTAGGTATATCACTGCACACCTATTGAGAAGGAAATATATATATAAAAATATATATTTCCAAGAAACTAGAATATGTACATTGAAAATAATATTTAAATTACAGTTTCATTTTCCACATAATTAAAAATTAAAAAGTATTTGGCATTCAAATTATACCATATGAAGGACCGTAACAGAAATGAAATTATTTTAGTGTTTCACTTAAGGACAGAATTCAGGACAAGCTAAATTCAATATTATCTTGTGTGACTTCTATTCTACACACTAAAGGCAAATAAAAAAAACCTGACAGATAAAGAGGAAAAGCCAAGTAAACTGTATATTTCTGTATAAATTACTTGGCAGGCAGCTTTTGCTAGATATTTAGTGTTTGTAGAGCAGAATCTTGCTCGTGCATCTGCCTTCTTGCCGCCTGTTTAGAATAAGTGGAGCAGATGGGGACAGTGAGACAATATCAAGACAATTCCTCTTCCTGGATGTGAGTAGACTAAATATTTAGGATCTTGGCAGCAGCAATAGCAGCAGTCATATGCCATACAGAGAATGGTAGCCTGACAAAATCACTGTCCATAGAAGACAGCTGTTTCTCATATTGATATATTTTCTTTATTTTAATTTGTATGCATAAATTGCAAAGTAGAAGCCCATATGTGAATGTACATATATATGTGTATATTTTTGTGTACATTTTAAATTGTATATATTTTCTGGTAACCCAGTTTTCTCAACTAACATGTCATAACTACTGTATATTCATAATATCACATAGTCTCAATATTTCATTTTACCAAAAAGTGACTATGAGGTGCCAAGCCCCAAAAGGGACACCTCTCAATCAGCCCATATACTTAAGGCTCAAGGATATAATAGAAGCAGGGACTGAATGATTGTAAGAACCTGATTACTGGAACAATTTGTAAATGTTGTTCTTATTACCTCAAATGAGGGCATGAGACAAGAGCCATAACCAAGCTTTTCTAATACTCTAGGGTTGGGCGGAGCCCAGAGTGTTTCTATTTAACTACTCCTAGGCCCAGCTTCTAGTGTCCTTACAATCTAATCTTCTGTAAGCCTGGATCTTGCTTCAGATTCTAGCCTCCATCTGCTAACCTAGGCCTAGCATATTTTCGACCTCTGAGACTTACTGATGAATAAACTCTCCCTTTCTAGTTCTTCTTGAAATATGGCTGCCTGGTTTAACTCAGCTGTTGTGGCTCAAAACTTCTCTCTAGTTGACTGATTCAAATTGGCTTCCCTCAAGTTCTCACTGAATTGCTCTGCTTGGAAAAATTTGCCTTTGAGCTTCAGGAACTGAACTGCATGGACTCAACTGCACTCAATTGGATTGCATGGAACTACACAAAGACTGTACTGTACTCCACAAATTCTCTGTATTCCTGTACTGTATTATTCTCTACTGTACTGTTCTGTCTCACTCTCTGTATGCTGTTCTTAAGTAGACTCTCTCTTTTGAGAGTTGGCCATTCCCTAGCTTTGACTCATTCTGTCAAATCTTTCTCTGATTTGTCCCTTTGTCTGCCCCTCAATTAGATTTCAGTGTTTGGGATTAAAGGTGTGTACTGAATTCCAGCCAGAGAGAGATATTAAGGGTGTCTATTCTAGTCAGAAAGGTTAAGTTAGGTGGAATGTCTATATTCCACTAAAATCAAAGAGATTGAATAATCTGGGAGCAGCCTGTAGTTGGTCTGTAGCCTGCAGTCTGCAGCCAGATAACAGGATAAGGTACAGTGGTCACCTATATCGGGTTGTAATATTGAACAATACTCATTCTCAGAGACATGCACGACACATATGTCCCTGTCTGTGGCTTGAGACTCAGAAGCCTGTTGAGAACATGCTTCATCTTTGTAAGAGATGTCAACTCATTGTTTCAGCCCTGTATGTCTCCCTGATCATCAAAGTGCACAGAGAACCGTAAATAACGTACAAGATCAGACTGACCTAGTATCTTAGGAATCTTGAACACTACCATGGAGCCACCATTTACAAATTTCTTGAAATCCTAATGATGAGAGTTTTAACACCCTTATGAACCAGATATGACATTTTTTTCAAATTTCCCTCATCTATGTTTTTAAAATATCGGTAACTCCCTATTATGAAGAAATACTTCAAAAAAAAAAAAAATAAAAAAAAAAAACGTTGACTTTTTCTTCAATGAAGTAGGTATAGAGGTGGATTAGAGAAATAGTAGTTATTGAGAGGAATGAGCTGCATCACTTAGCAACCAAGAAAAATAAAAAGAAACAGATGTAGTCCATCCAAATAAAGCCTGTTTAATTAACATATCGGAGAGATATTTATGATAAACTGTCACCGAGTAATGTGCTCACACTGCCTTTTCTAATCCTCTCAGTTTAGAAACATCTGCATATAAATGGTACGCCAGGAGATGTGCTTTACTCTTGTCTCTCACTTTCAAGTATTCATTCACGGTTCATATAACTACTCTAGAGTTCAAGTTCTCTTATGTGAAAAGGAAAATGTAAACCATTTCACAGATATCAAGTCTGGCATCAATGTTCCTTTTAAAACTCTCATGATTCATTAAAACCCTTCATTGTCACCGCATACCAAATCTCTATTAAGTGCTTAAGTGGCACCAAAGTACTTAACAACAAGCACTCATACACCATTCACTGGAAGCCCTCCTAGTGTGAAGTGCACGCACTCACGTAATAAAAGCCAAATGTACTATGTTTTCAATAATTACAATATGCACACTTAACGCAGATCCCTGTTGTCAGATTTAGTTAAGCACTACCAATTTTTGAATAAGCACTTAACATCTATACTCATATTTAGATGCAAAGCTGGCAGGATTTCTCTATCATCACCATTGAAGAGGAACTAAAAAGGAAACAAAATAAAATGCAGTTACAAGGAAATCGCATGGGAAGTAATTATTCACTTAAATATTAGCAGTAATACCATATGGCAAGTAATATATTTTAGTGGTTATATGCTATTACTTTTTTCTACTCTGTGGAACTTGAACTAAAAAAAGAATTTTGTGCAAATCGCAGTGACACAAAATCATCACTCAGAGAAAATACAAAAGAAATAAGCTGCAACTAAATGTCTTACAAGCAGTATGTAAAATGAGTCAACAAATTTTCCCAAAACCTTAAAATACTGTCTGAAAACCAGAAATATTCATGAATTGAACTCACACGTTCTGCTAATCAACCTATTCATTGAGGCAGCCTTTCTAGCTCCTGCATTTGCTAATTTTACTTTTGAAAACTCTTTTTATCATACTTTAGTGAACTCTAATAGGAGGAATATTTAAATGATAAATTGATATGGTTCTACTTTCATTAGAGAAGCTCAGTGGACTGCCAAAAAAGCAGCATGTGCGAAGGAGGTGCAATTCTTTGCTTGACCTTTTATTCTGATTTACCTATGAGCCTCGGTCATCTACTATTAGATGACAGGGCTTCTCCATTTAAATAACCAACATTGGTAATGTACATAGTTCTTCTAAGGTAAATGATTATGAAGATTTTTAACATAATTCAGGGTCATTGATTACTTGTTCATTTGTTCTTTGTTTGAACTATCAAAAGATCTCAACTGTCTACTCCATGCTGAAGATTCTGGAACTTTTTCTTCATCTAAGAAACACACGGGAATTATGATCCTGCATTAAAGTCATTATTTATGTATTATTCCCCGAAGTGGTGAATGTGAGATGATGATGATCACATTTTCCACAATTTGTTACTGTGTCATTCATATTTGAAACTTAAACTTAGTTTGAACTGGATGAAATTTGTATGCACTCATCTCTGCTCCATGATCATACAAGTTGTATGATGCCTCTCATAAGATCCCCCTTACTGGATTCTACTTAATTATTAAGATTGCCAAACTCCCATAGTCTAAACAACTGTGGCAAGTATTCCATAATTCGTTGAGACAAAGCAGACCAAAGTGTTCAAAAGTAAAAGCACTGGCAGTTAGCACAAGACATTTTTACATAGCCAAATAGAAGCTCAGTGTGCTGCTGGTCCTTCTTAAAAACAACAAATGGCTTTCATATGCCACAGAATGTAATAAACAACTCACATTTGTCTCAATGGAGAAAAAAGAATTCATAGGACCATAGATTATACTAGAGATATTTTGAAATGCTAAATATTAATAATAAAATATGTTGAAGAAATCCCTGTTTTCCAGAGGACATTTTTTAAGCTATTATAATTGCTTAATTACATCAGTAGGAAATATTTTTTTGAAGATTGGTGAAAGTCTCTTTGGATTGAAATAATTGTCTTTAATTGATTACTGAATGTGTCAAATATGATGGCGCCATAATGAATCAGTTTAAAAAGCAAAAGCAAAAGCTGTCAAATATTACATGATTTTTCATTCCTTTTTATTCAATGTCTAGTTCATTCTAGTAAAAGAATCCTAGGTGTTTATTATTCATACAATTATTCACTTGGTGTATATTTTTTCTCTGAAGTCAATCTATTTGAGGGCATGATTGAGTTGTGTTTGCACCTACAAAGAACACAATATGAACTTCACAGTTTAGACTATTCATAACAAAAGTTACTTCTCCTACCATTTCACTTTTCTTGACTAGTTCACTTAGCATTTGCCACTGTTTGGCTTTATCAGATCCTTTCAGATCATGTTATTTTTGTCCATACTGAATTTACCTGCCTAGAAAATCTTACTCCTCAGCTCAGCACTCTCATTCACAAGTTTACAGATGTTAGCATCATGAATCAAACAAATTTTTGTATCTTTCTTATAAGTCAAGGTCAATGTTTTCTGCATTGTTATGTAGAGATTTTTATTGTGTGCTGCAATTACAAATTCACTGTACTATATTATAGTAACATTTGGTTTGCCAGCTTCTCTCACTGGTCTAGGCATTTTTCCAGCATAAAGACAAAGCAGTATGTATCATTGCACTCCATTAGTGCTACACTTGATACACACCATTCTCTCAATAAAGCTTGTTGAATGAAGGAATGAATTTTTCATTGCTCAGACATTAAGATAAATTCACCCATGTAAAGTCTCCCTTTCATTATTATTTTTATTGTATGTCTTGCTGCAACCACAATAGCTACAAAAACAATAGACATTTACTGAAGGCTTATCTGGGTTCGGGCGGTGTGCTAATAGCTTCACATTCATTATTCATCTCATTTAATGCATGCAGCGATCTTCTAAGGTAGGCAAAATTATTATCCTCATTTTAAGATAAGGAAAATGAAGAAAAAGAGATCACACATGTGGTAAAGGCTAGTGTCAAGATAAAAACCCAACTTGGACTCCAGCACATGTGAAATTTGAGGATGTACAGAATATCTTCTTGCATGTTTTATATGCAGGATAATAGAATGTGTTTATCCAGTGCAAAGCATCTCAATATGCTCTCCCCTTAAATGTAAAAGCAGCTGATACTTCATCTGAAATTTACTAGTACTTTCATCTTCCCAATTTATATTTACTAATGTTTAATGACTGATAAAAAGAAAATCCATTGTTTATTTTTTGGTACTCGTTTACATACAAATAGGACTCTGTAGTCCTCCTTTACCAACCCTCTAATCTTAAGCATTTCCTATATTTAGTGCTTACATCTTTGATTTATTTTTTTTTAACTTGTTTTCTCGTATTATGGGTTCGAACTGATTGAAAATTTTTGATTGAAGTGTTGAGTAACATGCCTGTTAAGTCTCTTTTTAAAGAATAATATTTTGGCTAACTGTTCTAAACTTTCTTTTAAAATTACAGAAAAATAACCCCCCATCTACACTTTTGTTTATGTTGGGTCTTACTCTGTAAACATCCACCTGTATCTATCTCTTTTTTTATGAGATTAAAGGTGTTTACAGCATGCTTGGTTCTTTCTTTTTTAGTTTCTTTGTTTGTTTCTTTGTTAGATAAGCAAAATCTTGTTGTGTAGCATTGTCTACACTAGAACTCACTAAGTAGATCAAGCTGGCTTAGACCTCTGCTTCTGAGTTGTGGGATTAAAGGTGTGTGCTACCACACCAGGCCCAAAACTGTTCTTTCCAGAGACATACACTCAAAAAAAAAAAAAAATACAGCCAGGTTGAAGTGATCAAAGAGCTAGCAAGTGAGTCCTTGTCAGATACAATCCCCACTTCCCTTGCTAGAGAACCCTCATGAAACATAAGCTGTCCATCGGCAACATCTTTGTGGGGAGTTTAAGCCACAGGGGAAGGGGATACATTCAGTCATGATGCAATTTGATGAATTGGAGTAGATGGGAAAGAGGAATAGGAGAGGTGGTAGGAGAAGGAAGGGAGGGAAGGTGAAACTGGGAAGGGAGTAGGGATAGGTCTGCAACCACGATGCAAAGTGAATAAAAAAAATAAATAAACTTAAAAAAGAACTCTACCATGTCTGTGTTTTTCAGGTGAGAGGAAAACCTGTGGGAAACCTGAGTGTCCATCTTCAGGCCACCCAGCTAATACTGGGAAAAAAAAAAAAATTCTGGGCCTCCAGCCAGGCACTGCTGCAGCCCTAGGCCACCCAAACCCATCATCTGTGGATAACTTAATGGCATTAGCAGCTAACAGCTCCGACCTTGGGAGTTCACTCTCACTGTCCTTCTGATACTGGGGAATCAGGGGAGTCCTCCAAACTCAGGGTCCGCTCCTACTCTCCTGGGCAGGGAAGAGGCTCCAACCACAGAACCCCTGATTCTCAGGACCCAAGGAAGCAACCATAGACACTGTTCCCTAAGGAGACCACCAGGACCTTTGAGCTCATAGCTTCTCTAAAATGTCTGTGCTCAAGGGACAACACATGCTGGAGAGGATGTGGAGAAAGGGGAACCCTCCTCCATTGCTGGTGGGAATGTAAACTGGTACAACCACTTTGGAAATTATTCTGGTGTTTTCTTAGAAAATTAGGAATAGTGCTACCTCAAGATCCAGCTATACCACTCTAAGGCATATATCTAAAAGAGGCTCAACAATACAACAAGGACATTTGCTCAACCATGTTCAGAGCATATTTATTTATAATAGCCAGAATCAGGAAACCATCTAGATGTCCATTAACCAGGGAATAGGTAAAGAAATTGTGGTACATTTACACAATGGGATACTACTCAGCAATTAAAAACAAGGAAATCACGAGATTTACAGGCAAATTTGAAGCCAAAACTTAAAATAAATTTTTGGATTTTATGTGCAAAATTAATATTCTCTCAATTGTTATTTAATAGTTTAGAGTTTAGAACTTGATATCATGATGATTGAACCCTCAGGTAATGCCTTTCTTTTTTTACTTATTTAGGAATTACATTTAATTTTATACCTGGAGCAAAGGAATTATTAAAAATATTAATCCTGCAGCATTGATGTGGTTTGGTGTGATGTCTCAGGAATAAAGGCCCTTCATATTAAGCCTGACACCTGAGTTCATTTCCAGAAACACACTTTGTGGCAGAAGAGAATAGATTGGCACACAAATACACACAGAGACACACACACACACACACACACACACACAAGTTAAATAAATGCAGAAAAAAGCATCATAATTTTATTATAAAACAACACATAGCAAACAAATAAAGTAAGTAACAGCCTTCAGATGTAGATTGCAGGCTCCATGGAACTACATTAATCAAAGGTATGAATTGCTTTTCCTGTTCCCTATCGCTTACATATTCCAGAGATTACTTGAGCCACCAGCTTCTAAGTGAATTTAAATAACATATTGCCTTAGATTAATTTGCTTCTTACAAAATCAATTGCATAGATATTAATTGTGTATCTGAGAACTGAAAATGTACTTGCCTCAGAGTTCCATAACCATTTACAACTGAGACCATATTTACATTACCTGCCTTGGGTCTGCTACAAATCATGCAGCCTACACCTATTCACCATGTGGACCTGCAGTGTGAACATAGATTCTATAAATCGTTTAAGCCTCCAAGGAAGAATCATAGTTCATCTTCTGGACGACTATTGTGGGGCCTTTGTAATGTGTCACCCTGGCTAGACTGAACGACACATTCCCTACACCTCTGATTAGAATGGGCCACAGGAGAGATTCTTGTTTAACACTTGGATTGCAAAAGTGAAGCAGCAGCCACTTTGTGGCTCAGACACATTGATCCACTGGCTCATCTCACTGATGAGAAACAGCACTCGGCCGCCAAATGCCCAACCTTTCTCTGAATCTGCCTCCAGCTTCTCAGACTGCAGCATCAGATCTGCGTTTAGCAAGATGACAAAGGGCACTGGCTTCTTTCACAGGGCACCCAAATCAGTGCAGTTAAAGGAAATGAGAACTGACTGCTGTGCTTCTGAATTCCAACTTGTCCTTGTTCCTCTTCACTGTACATCCCTCTTGGTTTCAAACTCTCTGTTTTAAACATGAAGCAACACATGTCAAGACATTGACCTTACCTGGTTCTGCTTGCACAACTGCATAAGGACAAACTCCTGTGAAATTCCTGGACTTTACACTTTACTCTTCTCTCTCTCTCTCTCTCTCTCTCTCTCTCTCTCTCTCTCTCTCTCTCTGTCTCCCTTTTTCTCCTTACACACACACACACACACACACACACACTTTTTTGTTTTTTCCTGAGCCTTCATGAATGCAGCTATCTTGAAGAAATAAAGCAAAGTATTTCTAATATTAGAGATAAAATTAGAGAAAAGTTTAAAGCAATAGATTTATATTGGTTCTCTCATCCATCAGCTAATCTAGAAATGCCCTGGATATAGTCAAAAAGATTTGCTTAGTGCTATGTATATCTCAGGAGTTCTCTTTTCTTCTGACATAGGGATTTTCAAACATTTATTATTATTTCATTAGAAATATCTACCCATAAATTTGAAAAATATACTACAATATCACATTAATTTTGGGGTTATATACTTCATATATTTGAAGTGGAAATTTATGATGTCCTTGAAGACCCAGTTTTGTCATGTGATGTTTTGCAGCAAGCTGAGCAAGTGATGTTTTGCCCAGGTTGGCTTGTGAGATATTTTGCTGTGCAGTCTCAAGTGCAAGGGGCACTACTTTGACCAGCTGAGGATATCTGTGGGTGGACTCTGAGGAGAGGAGATATATAGAAGCCCATGGACAGTGAGACATTGCTTTTTGGATAGACACCACTGGGCTTATCTTTGTGCTTTGGACACTTGACTTGAGAGAAACATTCCAGAAGGCTTCTCTGGGCAATCCAACTGAGTCCTAAAGCTTTCACTGACTTTGTGTTGCTGCTTGGTGTTGGCCTTTGGATTGGACTGCTCATATGCTGACCACTGAGTCTGGTAATCCACTAAAGACCCATTGATCTTAATCAGCTGGAAGTAGATAAAAGAAGACTGCAGACCTTTTCCCTACTAATCCCCTACCTAAGTTTGTGGGAAAGTGTTGGAAGGGAGGTAAAGGTACTTAAGAACCCTAAATAAAGTAGGTTTGGTTAAAAATCTAAGCCTACACATGCTCATAATGATCTTTTAAAGATGCATATTAAAAAGCTCATTTTTACATCTTTTTATCTATAAGTAGCTAGGTTTTTTAGTTATTTTTTATTTTTTAATATTAGTTACAGTTTATTAACTTTATAGCCCAGATGTATCCTGCTTCTTCATTCCCTCCCAATCTCACTCTCCCTCCCTCATCTCCTCCTTGCCCCTTTCCAATTCCACTGATAGGGGAGGTCCTCCTCCCCTTTCATCTGACCCTGGTTTATGAGGTATCTTCAGGACTGGATGCAAAGTCCTCCTCTGTGGCCTAGCAGGGCTGCTCCTCCCTCGAGAGGAGGGGGAGGTCAAAGAGCCAAGCCATTGAGTTCATGTCAGAAATACTTCCTGTTCCCCTTACTAAGGTACCCATTTGGATACTGAGCTATAATGGGCTACATCCGAGCAGGGCTTCTACGTTATATCCATACATGGTCCTTGGTTGGAGAAACAGTCTCAAAAATACCCCTATGCCCATATATATTTGGTCCTTGTGGAGCTCCTGTCCTCTTCAGGTCCTACTCATTCCCCCTTTCTTCATATGATTCTCTGCACCCTGCTGATTGCTTGGTTATGAGTCTCTTCACCAGCCCTATATTTGACAGAGGCCTGATATCCAGAATATATAAAAAACTAAAGTTAAAAAGCAAAAATTCAAGCAATCCAATTAAAAAATGGGGTAGAGAGCTAAACAGACAATTCTCTGTAAGAGGAATATAGAATGGCAGAGAAGCACTTAAAGAAATGCTCAACATCCTTAGTCATCAGAGAGATGCAAATCAAAACAATCCTGAGATTTCACCTTACACCAGTCAGAATGGCTAAAATCAAAAACTCAAATGACAACACATGCTGGGGAGGATGTGGAGAAAGGGGAACACTCCTCCATTGCTGATGGGAATGTAAAGTTGCACAACCACTTTGGAAATCAATCTGACATTTTCTCAGACAATAAGGAATAGTGCTTCCTCAAGATCCAGCAACACCACTCATAGGCATATATCCAAAAGATGCTCAGCTACACAACAAGAACATTTGCTCAACCATGTTTGTAGCAGCTTTATTTGTAATAGCCAGAACCTGGAAACAACCCAGATGTTCCTCAACAGAGGAATGGATACAGAAGTTATGGTACTTTTACACAATGGAATAATACTCAGCAATCAAAAACAAGTAAACCATGAAATTTGCAGGCAAATGGTGGGACCTAGAAAAGATCATTCTGAGTGAGGCATCCCATAAGGAGAAAGACACACATGGTATATACTCACTTATATAGACCTATAAGATATGATTAACATAATGAAATCTATACACCTAAAAAAGATAAACAAGAAAGAGGACCCGGGGTAAGATGATCAATCCTCAC
>REGO01001150.1:0-10186 GCA_010120015.1 Rhombomys opimus
TAGATGATAGATAGATAGATAGATAGATAGATAGATAGATAGATAGATAGATAATAAAAGTTCCCCACTACATTTAGACTAAAATTCAAACCTACTCCTTCAAGGTCCTTCTTGGTAAGTACCTCATTGTCTCACTTCCTATCTCCTACCCTGATTCCCTTCCCTAACCTGATCTGACTACTGTATCCTCCTGTTTCCTAAAACAAGCTGGGCCTGAGGCCTTTGTGTATACCTAGATAAGTCTCTGGGCTGGCTCTTCCCCATGCCTATCATCTCCTCAGAGAGGCTCCCAGAGCCTATGCTGAATCTCTGGTCTGCATGAGATTCTTCTTCTGTCTTCTACTTCTACATTTTAAGGTCCACTAGGAGAGGGATTTTCATGGTATCTTGTCCCCAAAACTGAACTGTGTATGTGTTCTTGTAAGTACCATGTGAAGCCCTCATATCCAGTCTTAGACTGTTACAGTGTCTGAGACAAATTCTTCAAGAAAGACTAGTGATCCTAAGTAAGTCACGGTGCAATCATGTGGCCCAACTTCCACTTCACTGTATTCTTCACAAAGAGGTGACTGAGCCAGTCATGGTGGTACATGCCTATAATCTCAGCACTTGGCAGTAGGATCAGGTAGGTAGAGAAGGGGTGAGGGAAATAGAGATGAAGAGAGGCCTGAGCACAGCACAGTCTACACACTATAGCCAACTTCCAGCCTTAGAGCTCTGACACTGGAATTGTTTTCAATGCAAGGCGTTCAGTATGGGCCTAAGAAAGCACAAGCACTTCACACACAGTAGGTGTCTCATATGTGTTCAAATGGCCAGAGAAGTGGACAGCAAACAGCTTTTTCTTATTGACACCAAGAGCTAAGGCCAATCCGTGGAACTGCAGGCTGTCACCTGTAGGGTTTCCATTCATTGACTTTGATGAGAGTTTTACTCCTGGAAAATTGCAATGGGAATGGCCCTGTAGCTCCCCCTGAGGGTCATCTACCTGAGATCTGTCTGGGGATGCATGGAATAACAGACAGATACCAGAGAGGCTGTGGCTAGGGGGCTATAAAACAAGTTTCAAACATTTTACAACAGTTGTAACCAAAGTAGGATCCCAGATCAAAGGGTTGGCACTGTGAGCTGCAGAACAGACATTGGCTGGCATCATCCCTATGCATGTCAACTGGGGCAACTGCTCCCAAGATGAAGCTAGCCAGAAGGTCCTAAGAGCCTTTCACTAAGAGAACAAAAAAAGGCTGTAAAATGGTCCCTAGCCACTGATATAGGGACCCAGGCTGCTGGAGATTGGCACTTGCTTCCCACGTCCCGAAGCAACAAAGTATGCAGGGGCAGATTCAACTGGCACCTAAAGTTCAAAACAACAGCAGAGCCCCAGGACAGTAGGTCGGGTGGTTGCAACAGCCAGACCTGTGTCAGAAAACAGTATAACTATGGTTATCAAGCACTCAGGACATCCCAGATGCCCAAGACCACACTAATCACTGGCACATGCCAGACTGTCCCTGCTGTCACACTGCTCTTTGGGAATAGAGGTGGGGGTACAGACAGAGCTCAGGGAGTCTCAAGGAAGGTCCTGGAACATGATCATCATGAGTGTTTGCATTCTGCCTTAGGCCACATCCTATGAGCCTCATGCTATCCTGACCTACACCATGTTGTCTCTGGTATTCAGCCCCCTTAGGAGTAGAGAAAACTATAATTATTATTGTTCCCATTTCAGTCATTGAGGAACCTAAAGCCACAGGAGAAAATATTTTACAGAAAGGATGGAGACTTATCTTGAGGTTACAAAACAAAAACCTGACCCTTTGTACCTGGGTGTCATGTGCTGAGAGCCCTATCTACCTGTCCTGCAAGGTTAAGCTAGACTATCCATCTTTTGATTCTCAAAAGCCTGATGTGCTTGTCACCCAATACTCTCATGAACTGCATCCCCAGAGCACAGATAAGAGTCTCCCATAAGTAGTTATGATGACAAGGGACAGCTCCTGAAAGTTCCCCAGCCATTCTTACTGCCATCTTCTGAAGCCAGGTCCTGCTCAGCACTGGCGTAGGTGCGCACGAACTCAGCGAAGGCCCCATCCCGGTCTAGCAACTCCTGGTAAGATCCCATCTCTGAGATCTTGCCACCACTCATGACAATGATGACATCCACTTGGGGCAGGTAGCTGATACCATGGGTCACCAGGATCCGTGTCTATGGGCAAAGCATAGACCTGGCCCCATTAGCACCATGAAGGAGACACTGACATAGCCTTGTAGAGTCTAGAATCTCAGGACCCAGTGGCATGGCTCAGGTCCAAAGCTTTGGACCTGATGGACACACACTCACTCAAGGCAGAATCCACCCTGTGCCAGGCAGGAGTAAGAGGGGACAAAGCCAGTAGAACATTGCCTGGATTCCAGGAATGGCAGCAAAATGAACCACATGCATAGAACCAGTGTTGGGGTGAGGGGGGACAGTGGAGAAAGAAGGGTAATTCAGAGAGTTAGAAAGACTATTTGGAAAGTAAACTCCAAGAGGAAGACAGAAACCACATTCATATGAGGTGACCACACAAATCTGCATTTGTCAGCCCATTGTCTGTTTGCTGTGCTAGAGACTAAATTAAAAGCCTTCTGCACACTAGGCAGGCACTGTATCACTGGACCTTGTCTTTAAGACAAGGTCTTGCTACGTAGGCTAACTCTTTCATCTCGGCCTCCTTAGTGCTGGGCTAACAGGCACATGCCAACATGTTTGTGTTTTAGATAGTAACTTTATCCTTCCAGCTCAAACACACCACAAAATTGATCTATGCTGCACAGTTCTGCTTGTTTTGGCATGCTAGGCAAATATGTGTGTATCAGACTATCAACACATGACAACCAATATCTTCTTGAAGAGCCAGGTGGTGATAGCCATGGTTTAAAAGTCAATACACATAGCACACCATCTGTAAGGGAAAGAGCAGGAATACTTGCTTTGGATTTGCTGCTTTTCTCCAACCACAACATTTTTACACATTGCTACTTTATAATTAGGAGGTAAGAACCAGTATGTTCCTCCAGCTCCCAAAAAAACAAAACAAAACAAACAAAACAAAACAAACAAACAAAAAAAAAAACAACAAAAAACAACAACAAAAAAAACCCAGAAGGTTTCCTCTCTGGCTAAGAATAACTGAGTCATCTTCCTACCCCAAGCTCCATCGTAAGCCCCGACATCATGGGGAAGGAATGACAGCCTTAATGAAGGTATGGGTGGTCTCATGAGGAAGAAAGGTCATTTAACCAATAAGGCAATCAATACAAGTGGGGCCAATAACTCACCTTAAAAAGACCAGGTAAGACACCTGCCTTGGGGAGCTAGCAAATGGCTCACTTCATAAGATACCTGAGTTTGATACCCAGAACCCATGTGAAAAGGTTAGACATGATGTCACACTCCTAGCCCTATAATCCTGTCACCAGGAAGACAGAGACAGAAGGATCTCTGGAGTCAGCACAGTTTAATCAGTGAGCTCTATATTCAGGAAGAGATCTTGTCTCAAAGAATAAGGTGGATGATACCTGAGTGAGGACACCCACAATTGACTTCTGGCCTCTACCTGCATACATACATGCACATCAGTAGATAAATACTGCATGTGTGTGCATACACACACACACACACACACACACACACACACACACACACACACACACAGAGAGAGAGAGAGAGAGAGAGAGAGAGAGAGAGAGAGAGAGAGTATTATTCAGCCTGGAAAACAGTTGGGGCTGGAGATCATCATGTGAAGTGAAATGAGGCAAAATCAGAAGGCAGGAGCTATGAATACTCTCTCCTTCACAGTACATCTGAGTACTCATAGCCTGTTTACTGAGCAGCTACCACACACCACACTAGCCAAGTCACTGGGGTGAAACAAGGAGTGGCTGTCACTGAAACCTTGCCTTCCTAGATAAGCAGAGAGAATGAGGAATGGCAGATGCTTCCTTGGGCAATTTGTAAGACACTGGGTTGAGCCTTTCTCCCAGACCATCTCTCCCCATCCTGGCACCATCCTACCTTGAGAGCCATGTGTCCCTCCACCTTGTCCATCTCAGCCAGCAGGGCTGACAGCAAAGATGACTTCCCGCAGCCTACTTGGCCCACAACGGCCACAAGGGCTCCTTCAGGGATGGAGAAGCTGATGCTGTAAGGACACAATGAGAAGTCTGAATGACACAATGCCCTATGCCCTCCTTGAGGGTGGTGCATGGTCTCTGGCTGTGCTGGTCAGTGCTTGGAGACCTGCAAGGCTACAAAGCAAGGTGGCCCATGGCCTGAGGGGCCCAATGTAAATGCATCACAAATATTGGCCAACACAGAGTCCAAGGACTATGTGTTACCCAGGAGAGCTGATGAAGTATATTCTCCTCACTAGGTCCACAACAATGTCCCCATGACAAGCCACCTCCAGGTGAACTCAATTTCTCAGGCATCTGAGACTGGCTGAGAAAGTCTAGACAATAGAGAACTAGGCGAACAGGCCAGACCTGGAAGAAGGCGCAGGAGACTAGAGGGCTGCCTGAAGAGACCAGAGCTGAGTTCTAGAATGTCCTCAACAACTCTGAATAGACTTTATGTTTGTGTGTGAACATACATGTATGTACTTGGGATGGCCAGAGGTCAATATTGTTCCTCAGGTTCTGTCTGCCTTGTGCATTTTTGAGACAAGGTCTATCAGTGTCCTGGAGTTTGTCAAGTATACCTTGTCAAGTATACCTTCACCTGAAAATGGACCTTCTCAATTCCTCAAACCCCAAATTTCCCTTGTTGCCCAGGAACATGACTTCCTGTCATAATCAGAAGCAACACCTATTAACAAGCTGCTCCTTATAACAAGCAAACAGTTGTGATTGGTTGTATTCGAGGGTAAACTGGGGTTCAGAAAAGTGAAACTCAGGGTCACGGAGGTAGAGTGTGCTCACAGCCCCATTGTCAGTGTAGGCCACCTGTGTTCACCTCCCAGGCTTACCCATTCAGTGTGGGAGGTTCACCCCTGGACCAAGTGAACGTTGCATTCTTCACACTGATGCTATTCATCCCTCCACCTAGAAAACATCAGAGACAATGTGCCAGGAGTCATGCATGGCAACAGATTACACATTACAGGTGCCCTGCTCTAGTCCCCTGCAGAAGTTGAGGACTCTCACTGATTATTAAGAGCTTGGGGACACCGTCTATATCTCAGGCTGGGAGGAAAGAGCATGACCAAGGTCAAGGAGAAAAAAATTGCACCCTCATGTAAACCTCTCTCCATCAGGTAACTACCATCATACTCCACATCCTAAGATGTCTTCTAGTTTAAAGCTAGGCTATTTACCCCTCAACTCTTGGATCCTAAGACTTCTTCCCTTTCTGCTCCCCTCCCTTAGCCATTCCACTCTGCCCACAGCCCAGCAGGTCAAACTTTCTGTAACTTCAGTGACAATCAAATGAAAACAGACTTTACTAGAAGCCTGCTAGGGAACAGGAAGTGCTATAGGAAGGTGACAGAGGGGTGAGAGCTTGGCCAATGACCACATTATAAGGTCCTGATTCCTAAGGATCTTGCCCTGCTCTGTATGTTTTCTATATGTTTTCCTTTTGCTTCTGTCTCTAGTTTTTCGTTTGTTTTTTTTTTTAAGTTTCTTAATTAGCAGCTACCTTTGAACACTTCTGAGGTTTCATAGGCCATGAATCCACATCAAGAGGAGATTGCTAGTTAAATAAAATTAACCACAGCTCCCTCAAAAGGAAAGGACTTGTTTCTCAATGTAGTAGGATTCAAACCAAAGTGCATGTTTGGTTTGATCTGGCAGGATCTGCACCCTCACAAAAGAGGAAGCTGGGTGTGCCACTTCAAGAACTGGCCAGAAGCTGCTGCAGTCACAGTGAACCAGCAAACAGAGCTTTAGTGGGGCAGGATAGGTAGGGCTGCAAGGTGTTAATCACCTCAGAAACAGGATCAGTGGTCCTGGTCCTGGATCAGTGGCACTAGTAGAGAACTGTGTACAGTTTGGCTGCAGGAGCTCTGAATGGTTGCCTTAGTGCTGGTCCCACACCCAGAGAGCCTCAGGACAACAGAAAACCATGGAGGAGAGTTCCAGCACCTGCTTGGACTGTAGTTCTCAAAAAGGGACAACTGTCCTCCTATGGGATACCTGGAAGTTCCTGGAGACAATTTTGGTTGTCACACTGGGATGGCTATCATGAGATGCAGTGGGGAGATGCCAGGGATACTCCTCACGGTCATAAGGCAGTTCTCAGCAAGAACTATGAACCCCAAGGGGTACCCAGTGTGAGACCAGTGGAGACCAGCTATTATCCTCATAGAACAACAGACCTGTAACTCACACATCACTGCTGATATCCTACAATAGCCCACTAGGCTCCTGGCTCTACATACACCTCATCACCATTAGCCAAGCCCTGTCTTCAATTCTGTTTACTGGGCTCTGAGCTAGAGAGTGTGGGGTTGAAGCCCAGTGCTACAACTTCCCAGCTGGATAGTCTCTCCAGGCCTCTTTTCTCCTGTAAACCAGGGCTGTACTGCAGTCCCACACATGCCTAGGAACAAAGGCTGCCAGCAGAGCAGGTGCTCAGGAAATCTCAGCCAAGGGCTTCTCTGCTGGGGACCTCAGGCAAGTTTGCTGACCCTGACTCCTTCTCCAAGGGCCATGCTATACTGGGTGTATTTGAACTAATCACACATGCCAAAAAAGGCTCAACACTGCTGGTGCCATTAACAGTGACTGTAAAATGCCTAGAAAGGCCTAAACAAGACCACAGCTCAGGGGTCAGTGAGAAGTATCAAATAGTCTATGAAACAAGCCCAGTGATAAAAATCCATAGGATACCTGGCTAGGCCTGGTGCACAGCCCTGAACTCCCACCTATTCAGGAGACTGATGATCCAAAGTTTGGCCAACTTGGACCCTGTCTCAAAAAGTAAAAAGTGGGCTGAGGCTATAGCTCAGTAATAGAGCACTTACCTAGCATGTGGAAGTCCCGTGTTTGACTCCCAGCAGTAAATTAATTAATCAATCAGTTAAAAATCTCCAATAAAAGGCACTTTTACTCCCATAATCCAGATGACAAAAATGAAGCTCTGCGTACACAGACACAGGCAGAAGCAGAAACTGGGCTATTCCTCACCCAGGACAGAACAAAGTCCTGAGCTGAAAAGCCCAGAGTGTCACTCACTGCAGGAGCGAGGGGCACAGATAATAGAGAAGCCCCTTCCTGGCCTCTCTGTAGAGGCTGGACACTGGGTCTTGTAGGCAAGCTGGGCAGAATCAGGTCCTGGGGAGGCCAGAATAAGGATCGAAAAGTCAGTAGAGAAGAGGCACCCACCATCCTTGATAGAGCACCGCTCGATGCTGTCTGGCTCCAGCTCCTCGTGAGACAGAAAAATTCTGAGACGCTTGAGGGAGACACTTGCCTGGAGAAGAAGCACAGGATGTGTCACCCTGATAGCATCTGGGCTACCTCCCACCCTAACCCTAGTTAATAAATAAAACCTGATGTCCACAGAAAGTAGAAAATGAAGGGCAGAGGCTGCCTCATGCAATGGGACCTCTGCAGACTGAGTTAGACTTCAACAAATTATTGGTTTCTGGGTCCAAATTATGGAAAGACAATGCACGCTGCCAGGTATATGGGCAAAGAGTCTCGGTTTGCTTAAAAATCCTTCAGCAATGAAAGAACGAAAGCAGGAGAGAGGGATGGAATCAGGAAGAGGAAGAGAGGTCCTCAGAAATTTCAAACTGTTAATCAGGATCCAACAGCAGAATATGAAATTAAAGAAGTAGGTCAAGACCTGTGTTTTTAAAAACACCAGCTGAGAGAGGCCAGAGGAACATAGACTATTCTAGAAAGATTTTTTGCAATTAAAACCAAGGACTTATCTGAGCTAGAGTTGAGTTCTAGGCCAACCTAGGCTACAAAGCCAAACATTCTGTGCCAAGGAGGAAAATGTGTTTCTTTCTCAGAGTAAAGTCAAGTAACCCCTTACTGCTGAGATAGAAGCCATTCTGGGATCAGCAATGGATCCATGCACAGGGATCTACTTGAATCCTCCAAGCCACAGCATGAGCAATTAGGAAGAGTGTGGTGAGGACTGCACAAGTAAATTAGTGGGACAGATTGAGTCCAAGCTGAGGAATCTGTGAACACCATGGCTTGCAGCACCCATTCCCACTCCAGGTTTCTTGTCACCTACACAACTATACACAATGTTGCTAATGACCATGGGAGGAGGATGACAGCTCCCATGTCCACTCCTGATTTCCACTGTCCCCCACACATCTGCATGATGCTAATGACCATGGGAGAATTCTGAGAACCCCTGTGTTACTCTCCTTGGCCTCCTCTGTCGGATACACACCTGCACAATGCTGCTGATGACCATGGGCAGGATGTTGAGTGGGAAGCGCAAGATATTGAATAGGGCTAGAGACACAAAGGCTTTCTTTGCATCTAAGATGTTGTTTTCATCCACAGTCACATAGACAGCAAAAGTTGACAGGGCCACCTGCAAACAAGGCAAAGTGTTAGTGATGGAGGCACAACTGCAACATCCCCAGAGGGAGGTAGGGATTCAGACCTCTCTGTGGAGTATAAAAGCAAAAGCCCGAGGGAGGTGAGAAAGGGTACTAAGGCAGCACACCTACATCATAAGAAACTAACCAGAAAGATGGATGATCATGAGATTTTCAAATACCTGGCCACTGTGGTTAAATATTCTTGGTATGCAGGTGACCCTGGGGTCTATTCCCAATGGTACAAAAATACAGCTCGATTGGTGAGAGTTCTTCTCACATGCATAAAGCTCTGAGCTCACCCCCAGCATTGCATGAACCAGGAATATCTGTAACCCCAACACTGGGGAGAAGGAACCAGGAGGATCAGAAATGACAGGTCATCCCTGGCTATAGAGGGAGTTCAAGGCCAGTTTGGACTATGAGAGACCCAGTCTCAAAAACAAAAGAGAAGCCAGAAAGTTCCAGCAGTGAGGATGGCACATAACAGGCTGGTCATGTTCCAAGATCAGGGCTCTCTGAGCAAAACGGCTTTGGTATGGCAACTTCATCCTTTGTCTGGAGAAAAAAAAAAAACAAAGCAGCCCTGAACAACCCCAGAGGGTGGCTTGGTTCAGAAGGGGACAAGTGCCTAGTCAATCTGGTCTGCACATCCCTCCTCTATTGCTTAGATAGGAGCTGCCTAGTACCATGTAGTGGGCAGCCACAGGTATCCTGAGGGTCCTCTGAGACACAAGAAAATAAGCAGTTCAGAAAAGCATATATAGTACAGATGGGTAGCCCTGGTCCAGGAACATATGTTCCTTGGACATAACTTGAGCAAGAGCAGCTATGCACATCTGTGCTATTTCAATCACCCCTAGAAGGCAGTGGGGTATGAAACTAGAATCTATTTACCCAGAACAAGCATGTCAATTCTGTGGCTGAGCGTGGGTTCTGTTCGTCAGGTAGGTTGTCTCCCCATATATGACATAGAGCTGACACACTTATGAGGACAGCCAAGCCAAGTGCTGGTGCAAATCCTACAAAGTCACCCAAGAGGCTGAGTTTATTCCACCTTATACTCTTGGCCAGGTCCCTTGAACCATGCTACCAAGGATTCTATCCTCTGGGAAGCCTGGGTCTGATACAACCAGCAAGGAGATCTACTTCCTGCTCTGCCTGTCACTATCTAGCCAGGAAACCCAGGGAGACTTTTAGAAGAATAATCCAGGCTCTGTGGCCAAGAAGGGAGGCAGTGCTCCAGAGGACACCAACACCCTATTATGTGGGCGACCCCAGATGGTAGCCCCCAAGCAGCCTGGGTATACAAGTCTTACACATTTTTTTTAACTTTTTACTTTTTTTCTTGTGATTTCTTTTTTTATTTTTTTTAATTCTTTATTAATTACACTTTATTCACTTTGTATCTCCCCTGTGGTTCCCTCCCTCCTTCCATTCCAATCCCTCCCTTCCTCCACCCTCTGCATGCATGCCCCTCCCCAAGTCCACTGATAGGGGAGGTCTTCTTTCCTTCCTTCTGATCCTAGTCAATTAGGTCTCATCAGGAGTGGCTGCATTGTCATCTTCTGTGGCCTGGTAAGGCTGCTTCCCCCTCAGGGGGAGGTGATCAAAGAGCAGGCCAATCAGTT
>REGO01001150.1:21746-32678 GCA_010120015.1 Rhombomys opimus
CCACCAGCATGCTCGGATCACTGTCCCAGACTGAACTGTGGACCCCATAATACCAGAGACTGGGACTTCCAGAGAAAACCCCATGGTGCAGGAAGTGATCAAGACCAACCTTAGGTCACCCAGACAATCCCTGGAAAAAGACCTGGGTCCTGCCTTTTGCCCAGGCGCCAGCCCAAAGTGGGGTACTTAGCCGCCAGCACAGAGTCCTGCCTGGGCACCCAACTCACCATCCCAGACAGAACTGAGATCCCCAGGGCACCAGAAACTGAGTTTCTCTGTCCCTTCTCCCCCCCCCAAAAAAAAATTCTCGAGAAAAGTCCCCGAGTTGCTGCAAGCGGCCAGGCACCCAGTCGCTAGCAAGGCAGAGCCATATGCCTGTGCCTGTTTGCTCTACTTGCCATCCCAGATGGACCTGCAGACACACACACACCACAGAGTCAGGGAAAACATTGGTTCCAACCCTCAGGACACTAGGCTCCAGAAAAGTTTCTGGGTCCCTCAGACCCTAAGCTCTGGCCTCCTACTATACAAACACACACACACACACACACACACACACACACACACGAATGCTGTGCTCACCTGCCACTGATTACCGCTAGGGTACTGGGGCACACCACTCCAACCTCAGACCTACAAAAGCCTGAGAACCATTAGAACAGCCCTCAAATACTGCTCCAAGGTGTGACCAGTTATATCTAGCTAAACTGATGAAACCACAGGACTCCATGGTTCTTCATGAGGGCTGTGCCCAGCAAGTATAGCTTAACAGCAGCAGCAGCAGCAGCAGCACCTCACTAAATTCAGAGCAAGAAACCCAGCAGCAGGACAAATGTCTCCAGGACTTCTCTTGATGAAAGGAGAGCCTTCATGAACACCACAGTAACCACACAGGTCCATATGCCTGAGGCAAACTGTGACAATTCCTGAGAAGCACCACCATTCAGTTGACCATACTAAAAAAGCTGAGGAGATCTCCTTCAGAACCCTGCCAAGAGGATTCTCCCACTCCAGGACTCCAGCAGGCACCAGAAATTAACAGACAACACCTGAGATAGAGAGATGGGTAGAGGCCAGCATAAAAGAACAACCAACAAAAGGCAAAGCAGTATGGCATCCCCAGACCCCATGTATCTAGGGGCAAGTAGCCCTGGATACCCTAACATAAGTGAAATTCAAAATGACCTTACATCTATGCTTATGAAGAGGTTAATGGAGGAAACAAATAAAATATGTAAAGAATTAGAGGAAGATAAAATCAAACAGATTATGGCCATCCGTAAAGAAATACAGTAAGATGCAGCCAAACAGTTTGTGGCTTTCAGAGAGGAAATGAAATAAAAGAAACAAAGGAATGTTCAAACAAACAGATGAAGGAATTGAAGGAATAATGGGGAAATACAGTGAGACAGGTGAAGGAAATCAACAAAATGGTTCAAGATCTGAAGATAGAATTGGAAAAATAAAAGAAAAACCAAACAGAGGAAATCATGGAGAGGGAAAACTTAGGAAAGAAAACAGGAACTACAGAAGTAAGCATAACCAACAGACTACAAGAGATGGAAGAAAGAATCTCAGGTGTGGAAGAGACAGTAGAAGAAATCAATGTATCCATCAAAGAAAATAATAAATCTAAAAAATTTGACACAAACCATCCAAGAAATACAAGAGAACATGAAAAGACAAAACCTAAGAATAATAGGAATATAGGAAAAAGAAGATTCTGTCTCCAAGGTCCAGAAAATATTTTCAACAAAATCATAGAAGAAAATTTCCCCAAATTAAAGGAGAGGCATATAAGCATACAAGACACCTAAAGAACACCTAGTGAATTAGACCAGAAAAGAAAATCCTCCTGCCACATAATAATCAAAACAGTAAGTATACAGAACAAATGAAAGAAAGAATTTCAGGACAATCTCCCTTATGAACATTGATGCAAAAATACTCAACAAAATACTTGCAAACCGAATAAAAGAACACACCAACAATATAATCCACTATGACTAAGTAGCTTCCTCCCAGGTATGCAAGGGTGGTCAATATATGGAAATCCATCAATGTGATCCACCATATAAACAAACTGAAAGAAAAAAAAACACATGATAATCTCCTTAGATACTGAAAAAGCATTTGACAAAAATCTAACATCCATTCATGTTAAAACAATCCTCTACAATAAAAGATCTTTTGGAGGTATCTCCATCCCTTATCTGAAACTGTACTATAGAGCAATAAAAACTGCATGGTACTGGCATAGAAACAGAATGGAAGATCAGTAGAATCAGATAGAAGACCCAGAAATAAACCACACACTTAATGGACACCTGATTTTTTGACAAAGATGCCAAAACCATACAATGGAAAAAAGATAGCATCTTCAACAAATGGTGCTGGTCTAACTGGATGTCTACATGTAGAAAAATGCAAATAGATCCATACTTATCACCCTGCACAAAACTAAAGTCCAAGTGGATCAAAGACCTCAATATAAAACCAGACACATTAAACCTGTTAGAAGAAAAAGTGGGGAAGAGCCTTGAACTCATTGGCACAGGAGACAATGTCCTGAACAGAATAAGAGCAACAACCAATAAAACTCAATAAAACTATGAAACTGAAAAGCTTTTGTAAAGCAAAGGACACTGTCGTCAAAACAAACTGACTGCCTACAGATTGGGAAGGAATCTTCACCAACACTATACCTGACAGAGGGCTAATATCCAGTATATATAAAGAACTCAAAAAGTTAAACAGCAACAAAACAAGTAATCCAATTTAAAAAATGGGGTACAGAGCTAAACAGAGAATTCTCAACAGAAGAATACTGAATGGGAGAGAAACACTTAAAGAAATGTTTAATGTCCTTGGCCATCAGAGAGGTGCAAATCAAAACGACCCTGAGATTTCACCTTACACCCACCAGAATGGCAAAGATGAATAACTCAAGTGACAACACATGCTGGAGAGGATGTGGAGAAAGGGGAACCCTCCTCCACTGCTGGTGGAAATGTAAACTTGTACAACCACTTTGGAAATCAATCTGGCACTTTCTCAGACAATTAGGAATAGGGCTTCCTCAAGATCCAGCTATACCACTCCTAGGCATATATCCAAAAGATGCTCAAGTATACAACAAGGACATCTGCTCAACCATGTTTGTAGCAGCTTTTTTTTGTAATGCCCAGAAGCTGGAAACAGCCTAGATGCCCCTCAGTTGAGGAATGGATACAGAAATTGTGGTACATCTACACAATGGAATATTACTCAGCAATAAAAAACAAGGAAATCATGAAATTTGCAGGCAAATGGTGGGAACTGGAAAAGATCCTGAGTGAGGTATTCCAGAAGCAGAAAGACACACAGGGTATATAGTCACTCATAAGTGGACATCTAATATAGGATAAACATACTAAAATCTGTGCACCTAAGGAAGCTAATCAAGAAGGAGGACTCAGGGGGCTGGAGAGATGGCTCAGGGGTTAAAAGCAGTGGCTATACATCCAAAGGTCCTGAGTTCAACTTCCAGCAACCACATGGTGGCTCATAACTATCTATAATGAGATTTAGTGCCCTCTTCTGGCCTGCAGGCATACATGCAGGCAGAATACTGTATAAATAATAAATAAATAAAATATTAAAAAAAAGAAGAAGGAGGAGGAGGAGGACTCTGGCTAAGATGCTCAATCCCCATTCAGAAAGGCAAAAAGGATGGACATCGGAAGAGGGAGAAAAGAGGAAACAGGACAAGAGCCTACCACAGAGGGCCTCTGAAAGGCTCTACCCTGCAGGGTATAAAGGCAAATGCTAAGACTCATAGCCAAACTTTGGGCAGAATGCATGGACTCTTATGAAAGAAGTGGGAGATAGTAAGACCTGGAGAGGACAGGAGTTTCACAAGGAGAGCAACAGATCCAAAAAGTTTGGGCACAAGGGTCTTTTCTGAGACTGATACTCCAGCCAAGGACCACTCATGGAGATAGCCTGGAACCCCTACACAGAAGTAGCCTATGGCAGTTCAGTATCCAATTGGCTTCCATAGTAATGGGGACAGGGAGTGTATCTGACAGGAACTGATTGGTCTGCTCCACCTTACCAAGCCATAGAGGAAGAAAATGCAGCCACTCCTGATGAGACCTGATAGACTGGGATCAGAGGGAAGGGGAGGAGGACCTCCCTTATCAGTGAACTGGGGGAGGGCATAGGTGGAGAAAAGGAAGGGAAGGGAAGATTGGGAGGGGAGGAGGAAGAAAGGTACAGGGCAGATACAAAGTGAATAAATTGTAATTAATAAAAAAATTTTAGAAAGGAGTTTATGTAAAGTTTACTTAAAACATGCCTTTTCTATTGCTCAAAGCTTGTCTTGCTAATAGGAGGCCTTTTCTCAGGAAATAGGTAACAGCTTGGCCTAATACAACAGGCACCTAAAAGCCCAAAAAAGATATTTTCATCTATACAACCTTGTTTTGATTTCAACATGATAATGATTGTATGTTCAATAATAATGGTAATTTATATGTCTAATCCCTTTACATCAGAACAACTCTGAAACTGACTGAGACATAAAATATGTCTCTAGCCAGAACTTCAACAGTACTTGGCCAATAAATCCTTGGCTACAATATCCTCAAAATTTATTATATCACTCTTTTAATTGGCATAGATAAAATTGGTTTAGAGCTTAGTTTCATCCTAAACATCTTATACATTTATAATTTTAGAGCTGCATAATGCTTGTGAGAAATTATATGTTTGTAGAACAAAAGGACACTGGAGACACTGGATGAAAACTGACAGAATCCTCCTTTCAGCATGGTGAGACATTGACATATCTGTTCCTGCATCTTGCATGTTCTAGCATTCTGCTGGTTCTTGCCTCAACTGCTTCAATTGCTTCAATCATCAAAGCCTGATTCCAAGAGCGCTTTGAAGAAAGCTACTAATCTCAATTGATCCAGCATTTTAGACTGTTCCAAATAGGTCTTCTATTAAGCCTGAAATTTCTCAAAGTTCAAAGACTGGAGCACAAATGTTAATGCTTGCTTAATTAACCATTTTTCATTTTCCCCAATTTCCTTTGGGCACACAAACCTGTTTCCATCGAAAGAACAGAAACGCAAAGCACAGTGTTGTAAACTAAATCACATTTGTGTTGCCTGTTTAACTACGTTTACAATAAAACTGAAAAGTGATAGCTCGCACTGTAGAGCACAGAAACCCGTTTCCAACAAAAGAACAGGAATGCTAAGCACAGTATTGAAAACTAAAACACATACCTGTCACCTCATTAAACAAGTTGAATGGAAAACAGAAAATTATATCTCATGCAGTGGAGAACAGAAACACATTACCATCGAAAGAACAGAAAAGCAAAGCACAGTGTTGTAAACTAAATCACATTTGTGTCGCCTGTTTAACTACGTTAACAAGAAAATTGAAAAGTGATATCTTGCACTGTGTAGCACAGAAACCCATTTCCAAAGAAAGAACCAAAATACTAAGCAAAACGTTGTAAACTAAAACTAATATGTGTCTCCTGCATAAATATGTTGAGTGTAAAACAGAAAACTGAATCTTGTGCAATAGAGCATAGAAACCCGTTTCCAACGAAAAAAGAGAAATCACATTTGTGTAGCCTGTTTAACTACATTTACAGGAAAACTGAAAAGTGATATCTCGCACTGTAGAGCACAGAAACCTGTTTCCAATGAAAGAACAGAACTGCTAAGCACAGTATTGTAAAGTAAAACACATACGTGTCGCCTGATTAAACAAGTTGAATGGAAAACACAAAATTTATATCTCATGCAGTAGAGCACAGAAACCCGTTCCCATCGAAAGAACAGAAACACAAAGCACAGTGTTGTAAACTAAATCACATTAGTATCACCTGTTCACCTACGTTTAGAGGAAAACTGAAAAGTGATATCTTGCACTGTAGAGTACAGAAACCCGTTTGCAATGAAAAAACAGAAATGCTAAGCAAAACGTTGTAAACTAACACACAAAACTTAAAAGTGATATCTCGCTCTATGGAGCACAGAAATCCATTTCCAATAAAAGAACAGAAACGCAAAGCACAGTGTTTTAAACTAAATCACATTTGTATCACCTGTTCAACTAGGTTTACAGGAAAACTGAAAAGTGATATCTTGCAATGTAGAGCACAGAAATCTGTTTCCAAGGAAAGAACAGGAATGCTAAGCACAGTATTGAAAACTAAAACACATATGTGTCTCCTGCTTAAACATGTTGAGTAAGAAACAGAAAACTGAATCTTGTGCAACAGAGCATAGAAAACCATTTCCAATGAAAGAATAGAAATGCAGAGCACAGTGTTGTAAACTAAATCACATTCATGTCGCCAGTTTTACGACGTTTACAGGAAAACTGAAAAGTGATATCTTGCCGTATGTAGCCCAGAAACCCGTTTCCAATGAAAGAACAGAAACAGAAAGCACAGTGTTGTAAACTAAATCACATTTGTGTCACCCGTTTAACTACGTTTACAGTAAAACTGAAAAGTGATATCTCACGCTGTGGAGCACAGAAACCTATTTCCTACAAAAGAACAGAAACGCAAAGCACAGTGTTTTAAACTAAATCACATTCGTATCACCTGTTCAATTAGGTTTACAGGAAAACAGAAAAGTGGTATCTTGCACTGTAGAGCACAGAAACCTGTTTCCAAGGAAAGAACAGAACTGCTAAGCACAGTACTGTAAAGTAAACCACATACGTGTTGCCTGATTAAACAAGTTGAAGGGAAAACAGAAAACTTATATCTCATGCAGTAGAGCACAGAAACCAGTTTCCATGGAAAGAACAGAAACACAGAGCACAACATTGTAAACGAAACACATATGTGTCGCCCAGACATTTAGATTTACAGGAAAACTGAAAAGAGATATCTCGCACTCTACAGCACAGAAACAAGTTTTCAAGAAAAGAACAGAAACACAAAGCAGTACGTTGTAAACTAAATAACATGTATGTCGCTCGCTCAATTAGGAATACAGGAAAACTGAAATGTGATATCTCACACTGTAGAGCATAGAAACAAGTTTCCAACAAAAGAACAGAAATGCAAAGCACCATGTTATAAATTAAATCACATATGTGTCGCTTGCTCAATTAAGAATACAGGAAACTGAAAAGTGATATCTCGCAATATACAGCACAGAAACAAGTTTCCAACAAAAGAACAGAAACACAAAGCACTACGTTGTGAACTAAAACACATATGTGCCACCCGCACAATTAGATTTACAGGAAAACTGAACAGTGATACCTCGCACTCTACTGTACAGAAACAAGTTTACAACAAAAGAACAGAAACGCAAAGCACAAAGTTGTAAACTAAATCACATGTGTGTCGCTCGCTCAATTAGGATAACAGGAAAATTGAAAAACTGATATCTCGCAATATACAGCCCAGAAACAAGTTTCCAACAAAAGAGCAGAAACTCAAAGCAATACGTTGTAAACTAAATCACATGTGTGTCACTCGCTCAATTAGGAATACAGGAAACTGAAAAGTGATATCTCACACTGTATAGCACAGAAACAAGTTCCCAACGAAAGAACAGAAAGCAAAGCACAACATTGTAAACTAAATCACATGTGTGTCACTCGCTCAATTAGGAATACAGGAAAACTAAAAAGTGATATCTCACACTGTACAGCACAGAAACAAGTTTCCGACGAAAGAACAGAAACCCAAAGCAAAACATTGTAAACTAATTCACAAACGTGTCGCCCGCTTAATTAGATTTACAGGAAAACTGAAAAGTGATATCTCGCACTGTACAGCACAGAAACAAGTTTACAACAAAAGAACAGAAACGCAAAGCACAAAGTTGTAAACTAAATCACATGTGTGTCACTCGCTCAATTAGGATAACAGGAAAACTGAAAAACTGATATCTCGCAATATACAGCCCAGAAACAAGTTTCCAACAAAAGAGCAGAAACTCAAAGCAATATGTTGTAAACTAAATCACATGTGTGTCGCTCGCTCAATTAGGAATACAGGAAACTGAAAAGTGATATCTCACACTGTACAGCACAGAAACAAGTTCCCAACGAAAGAACAGAAAGCAAAGCACAATATTGTAAACTAAATCACATGTGTGTCACTCGCTCAATTAGGAATACAGGAAAACTGAAAAGTGATATCTCACACTGTACAGCACAGAAACAAGTTTCCAACGAAAGAACAGAAACGCAAAGCACTACATTATAAACTAAATCACATGTGTGTCGCTCTCTCAATTAGGAATACAGGAAAACTGAAAAGTGATATAACACACTCTACAGCACAGAAACAAGTTTCCAACAAAAGAACAGAAACAGAAAGCACAACTTGTAAACTAAAACTCATATGTGGTGCCGCAACAATTAGATTATAAGAAAACTGAAAAGGAATATCTCGCACTGTAGAGCACAGAAACAAATTTCTAAGAAAAGAACAGAAACACAAAGCACAATGTTGTAAACTAAAACACATATGTGTTGACTGTACAATTAGATTTACAGGAAAACTGAAAATTGTTATCTCGCACTGTAAAGCACAGAAAGAAGTTTCCAACAAAAGATCAGAAATGCAAAGCGCTATGGTGTAAACTAAATCACATGTGTGTCCCTCGCTCAATTAGGAATACTGGAAAACTTAAAAGTGATATATCGACTGTACAACACAGAAACAAGTTTTAAATGAGAGAACACAAATGCAAAGCGCAACTTGTAAACTAACTCACATAGGTGTCCCCCGCTCAATTAGGAATACAGGAAAACTGAAAAGTATTATGTCACACTCTACAGCACAGAAACAAGTTTCCAACAAAAGAACATAAACGCAAAGCACAACGTTGTAAACTAAATCACATATGTGTCACCCGCACACGTAGATTTACAGGAAAAATGAAAAGTAATATCTCATACTGTACAGCACAGAAACAAGTTTCCAACAAAAGAACAGAAAAGGAAAGCATAACGTTGTAAACTAAATCACATGTGTGTTGCTTCCTCAATTAGGAATACAGAAAAACTGAAAAGTGATATCTTGCACTCTACAGCACAGAAACAAGTTTCCAACAAAAGAACAGAAAGGCAAAGAACTGCGTTGTAAATTAAATCACGTGTGTCACTCCCTCAATTAGGAATACAGCAAAACTGAAAAGTGATATCTCGCACTGTAGAGCACAGAAACAAGTTTCCAGCAAAAGAACAGAAACGCAAAGCACAATGTTGTAAACTAAAACACATGTGTGTCGCTCGCTCAATTAGGATAACAGGAAAACTGAAAAGTGATATATGGCACTCTACAGCACAGAAACAAGTTTCAAACAAAAGAACAGAAACGCAAAGCACAATGTTGTAAACTGAAACACATATGTGTCGCCCGCTCAGATTTACAGGAAAACTGAAAAGTGATATCTCTCACTATATGGCACAGTAACAAGTTTCAAACAAAAAAACGGAAACGCAAAGCACTACGTTGTAAATTAAATCACATGTGTGTCAATCTCTCAATTAGGAATACAGAAAAACTAAAAAGTGATATTTCACACTGTACAGCACAGAAACAAGTTTCCAATGAAAGAACAGAAACGCAAAGCACCAAGTTGTAAACTAAATCACATGTGTGTTGCTTGCTCAATTAGGAATACAGGAAAACTAAAAAGTGATATCTCGCACTGTACAGCACAGAAACAAGTTTCCAACAAAAGAACAGAAATGCAAAGCACAACATTGTAAACTAATTCACGTACGTGTGGCCCGCTCAATTAGGATAACAGGAAAACTGAAAAGTGATATATCGCACTCTACAGCACAGAAACAAGTTTCCAATAAAAGAACAGAAACGGGGGGGGGGAGCCAAGATGGCGGCACCGGGAGAGCACCGTGTCTGAAAAGCAGGACAGCACTCTCTGTGCAGTGACCAGGAGACTGAACTCTGGGTCCTGAAACCACAGCGGTCGTGTTTCCCAGGTGAGGGGAGGCTCCCACGGCGTGTGAATCGGTTGGGTCCACTCTCAGCTGCCCAACCAGAACCCGGAAGAGATCCCGGGTGGCACGGGCTTTGGGTCTCCGGGCTGGTGCCTTAATCCTGCGTGTCCCCATCACTTTCCTAGGCTGATACATGGGCACAAGGGTGCCTGAGGCTGGGAGTCCCAGTCGAGGGGGGACCCCACGGGGAAGCAAGGTTGCGGGTCTGATCGCGGGTCACCAGTCTTTGCCCGGAAGGTCTCTGGGACAGCGGTTGCCTGCCACCATCAAAGCTGAGCTCCTGCGGCGCGCGGAGAGCTGCGTGCTCAGCTCAGCTGTACAGACAAGCTGCGCACCCCAGTACAACAGGGACTGGGAACCCCTGTCCAGAGAGGACCCCACAGAGAAGGAAGAAACTGTGCTGCTGGGGTCACCTAGGGAAAGTCTAGCAGACTGCAGATCGCAAACAGGTGAGTACGCCCAGCCATCACAGATCTGGGCCCAAACAGGGAACACAGAATGATTGGAAAATCAGCTCCCACAGACTAGCAGGTGGGCGCATGCTACGCCAGCCCAGAGGCCTGTTTCGTACCAACTACTCCTTACAGACAGAACTGTGTGCCCCAAGACACCAGAGCAGTACTCATCTGCCACAGATTACCTCTTGGGTTCTGGGGCACAGAGCCCCAACCTCAGACCTACAAAAGACCGGGAACCCTGAGATCAACCCCCAGATACTGCTCCAAGGGGCAACCAGTTATCCCTAACAAAACCGACCAAACCACGGGACACACAAATTACAGCAGCTGATCACTAGATTTACAGCAAGAAACCCAGAAGGAGGGCAGCTGTCTCCAGGACTTCTCCCGGTGAGAGGAGAGCCCTCTTGACTAATCAGGACCACAGTTACCACCCAGGTCTCTATGCCTGAGGTGAGCTGTA
>REGO01001150.1:58542-82507 GCA_010120015.1 Rhombomys opimus
GAAAAAAAGATTCTCAGCTTCATATGGAGAAACAAAAAACCCAGAATCTCCAGAAAGATCCTGTACAACAACAGATCATCTGGAGGTATCTCCATCCCCAATCTCAAGCTGTATTACAGGGCAACAGTAATAAAAACTGCATGGTATTGGCATAGAAACAGAAAGGAGGATCAATGGAACCAAATAGAAGACCCAGAAATAAACCCACGCACCTATGAATACTCAATATTTGACAAAGAAGCCAAAACCATTCAATGGAAAAAAGACAGCATCTTCAACAAATCGTGCTGGACCAACTGGATGTCTACAAGCAGAAAAATGAAAATAGATCCATATTTATCACCCTGCACAAAACTAAAGTCGAAGTGGATCAAGGACTTCAACATAAAACCAGATACTCTAAATCAGTTGGAAAAAAAAACTGGGGAACAGCCTAGAACTCATTGGCACAGGAGACAACTTCCTGAACAGAACACCAACAGCATAGGCTCTAGGGGAAACAATCAATAAATGGGACCTCATGAAACTGAAAAGCTTCTGTAAAGCAAAAGACATTGTCATCAAAACAAAAAGACTGCCTACAGATTGGGAAAGAATCTTCACCAACCCTTTATCTGACAGAGGGCTAATATCCAGTATATATAAAGAACTAAAGAAGCAGAAAAGTAACAAACCAAGTAATCCAATTAAAAAATGGGGAATGGAGCTAAACAGAGAATTCTCAATAGAGGAACATTGAATGGCAGAGAAACATTTAAAGAAATGCTCAACCTCATTAGCCATTAGGGAAATGCAAATCAAAACGACCCTGAGATTTCACCTTACACCCATCAGAATGGCCAAGATAAAAACTCAAGTGATAACACATGCTGGAGAGGTTGTGGAGAAAGGGGAACTCTATTGCTGGTGGGGATGTAAACTGGTATAACCACTTTGGAAGTCAATCTGGTGCTTACTCAGACAATTAGGAGTAGTACTACCTCAAGACCCAGCTATAACACTCCTAGGTATATACCCAAAATTTGCTCAGGTACACAACAAGGACATTTGTTCAACCATGTTTGTAGCAGCTTTATTTGTAATAGCCAGAACCTGGAAACAACCCAGATGTCTATCAATAGAGGAATGGATCCAGAAATTGTATTTTTACACAATGGAATACTACTCAGCAGTCAAAAAGGAGGAAATAATGAAATTTGCAGGCAAATGGTGGGATCTAGAAAAGATCATTCTGAGTGAAGTATCCCAGAAGGAGAAAGACAAACATGGTATATACTCCCTTATATAGACCTACAAGATATGATAAACATAATGAAATCCACACACCTAAAGAAGATAATCAAGAAAGCAGACACAGGCGAAGATGATCAATCCTCATTTAGAAAGACAAATGGCATGTGTATTGAACATATGACAGGAGTCTACCACAGAAGGCATCTGAAAGACTCTACCTAGCAGCGTTTCAAAGCAGACACTAAGACTCATAACCAAACCCTCAGCAGAGTGCAGGGAATCATATGAAAGAAGGGGAGTTAGTATGATATGGAAAGGATAGGAGCTCTACAAGGACCAAATATATCTGGGCACAGGGTCTTTTCAGAGACTGACACTCAACCAAGGACCACCTATGGATATAACCTAGAACTTCTGCTCGGATGTGGCCCGTGGTAGCTCAGTAACCAAGTAGTTTCCCAAAGTGAGGAGAACAAGGATTATTTCTAACAGGATCTTAAGGGAAGGCTCTTTAACCTCCCCACCCACCCAGGGGAGGAGCAGTCCTGTTAGGCCATAGAGGAGGACTTTGCAGCCAGTCCTGAAGATACCTAATAAAACAGGGTCAAATGAAAGGACTTGGGGAGGACTTCCTCCCCAAGTCCTCCCCTATCAATGAACTTGGAAAAGGACAGGGAGGAGACCAGGGAGGAAGTGTGGGGTTGGGGAGGGAATGAGGGAGCGGGATACAGCTGGGACACAGAGTTAACAAAGTGTAACTAATAAGAAAAATAAAATAAAATAAAATAAAAACTTAGTAAAAAAAAAAGAAACGCTGTGGAAGAGAAAAAGAACCACTCAAAACAGAAACAAAACCAAAACCAAAGCTTCTTTGTTTTTAGTTTCTTGTTATCTTATTGTCCAATCAATTTAATTTTAAAATATAGTTCTCTAACTCTCTGTCTCTCTCTCTAAGTCTCGGTGTCTCTCACAGACACACATACACAGAGAGACAGTGAGAGAGAGAGAGAGAGAGAGAGAGAGGACACGAACTCCAGGGCTGTTGAGAGAGAGAGAGAAAGAGTAGTCTAAATTTGCTAAAGTATAGTGTAAAATTCCTAAATTTGCTCAGCTGTTGTCTTTGCAGAGAAATGGTGAACACTTTTTTATCTAAACGTGATTGCACTTTCCAGACATCTGTTTAATAAATATTCATACATCGATAACCTTGTTAGCGTACGGAGAGTCGTACAAACATCTCTTGTTAAGAGCACCATGAATGCTACAGAACATGTACTTCTGTCTGCCTAAGCTTGTTAACGCAGTCAACCAAATGGCATTTCTGCGAGAAACAATCAACTCCAAGAAGATACCTAACTTTTCTTTAAGTTGTTTTCACACATCTTTGGACATGTTGGTGCACTATTGTATAGCTGCTCCTGAATGCACTTTCCAAACATTTGCTTAATCACTTACAGAAACAAAAACATGTGGGATACAGGGGTAATGTTACTTCTGGCCACGGTGGGTGGTTTTCTAGCAATGAAATCACATTGAATGTTGGCAGAAAGCAAAGGAAGCCTTTTAACCAAAGCTCAGTATGCACACAAAACACTTGTTTGGGGTATCCAAATACATTAGTGAACTTGTTAGGTGTCTTGCATGGATGGAATCACTCACTCCTGTGTGAAAGCGGAGTGAATACAGCCCCGTATCAGGATGACATGATGAAAAGGAAAGGGAATAACAAAGAGAGCTCCATGCCATTCACTCCTCATGATTCGTTTATTTTATTAATGTAGTTACTTAGTTACTGAGTTTTTTTTGTTTTGTTTTGTTTTTTTTTTTTTTTTTGGTTAGTTGAGGCAGGTTTAAAACCGAGGGATCTGCCTGCGTCTGCTTTCTTCAGGGTGCTGGGCCTAAAGGAATGCATCACCACACCCAGCTTGGCTTCCTTATATTTCTTAATTCCAGGAAGGCATTTTGGTTTTCTTCTTCTGGTTTTATATTCTTTATTCTACATTTATTCTTTATTGTATTTAGTTTAATTTACAAAAATCTCTTTCTCTCTCACCTCTGTGGTGTGTGTTTGAGAGAGAAAGAGAGAGGATCTCTGTGTGTCTTTCTTTCTCTTCTCTCCCCCCACCCTTGCTTGACTGCATAGAATAAAAGAAGCAAACCAAGAGCTTGAAAACAACAGCAGCAGCAGCAACAACAACAACAACAAAGCAGAAGCAGGCCTTATCTTTGTTTCGGGGCCAAACTGGTCACCAGAGTGAGTGGCAGGACAGCCACACCTGTTACAAAGAAACCCTATCTAGAGAGAGAAAAAAGCTTGATTTGTTTTTAATTTCTTGTTACCTTATTTAATTTTACAATATAACTACCTCTCTGTCTCTTACAGACAGATAAAACAGAAAAATGCTATATCTACTGTAGTAGAAAAGAGTGCATGAATGTGTTTCCAAGGTAAGAACAAAAAGTCAAAGCACAACGTTGTGAACAAAGTACAGGAAAGTATTTAACAGTGTTTCTGAACTAAGTTGAGAAGAAAACAGAAAAGTGTTTTCTGGCATAGTACAGAATAACCCATAAAACGTCTCTCCAAGGTAAGAACGGAAAGGCATAGCACAGCATTGCGAACTAAGTACAGGAAAATATGTAGCAGTGTTTCTGAACTAAATTGAGAAGAAATCAGAAAAGTGAGATATCAAGCATAGTAGAGAAGATCACAAACACATGTTTCCAAGGTAAGAAGAGAAAGGACAGCACAGCGATGTGAACTAAGTACATGAAAATAATAAAAAATGTTCCTGAACTATGTTGAAAACAAAACAGAAAAGTAATATATCTGGCATACTACAAAAGGACACATAAACGTGTTTCCCAGGTCAGAACAGACAGGCAAAGCACAGGGTTGTGAACTAAGTACATGAAAACACTTAACAATGTTACTGAATTAAGTCGAGAAGAAAACAGAAGAGTGATATATCTAGCATAGTAGAGAATAGCATATAAATGTGTTTCCATGGTAAGAAGCAAGTACAGGAAAACATGAAACAGTGTTTCTGAACTAAGTTGAGAAGAAAACAGAAAAATTATATATCTAGCATAGTAGAGAAGACAGCATGAACATGTTTCCCAGGTAAGAACAGACAGGCAAAACACAGCGTTGTGAACTAAGTACACGAAAACATGTAACAATATGACTGAACTAAGTTGAGAAGAAAACAGAAAAGTGCTATATCTATCATAGTAGAGAAGAGCACATGAACACGTCTCCAGTGTAAGAACAGAAAGAATAGGACAGCATTGTAAACTAAGTACATGACCTATGTTGAGAAGAAAACAGAAAAGTGATATATCTGACATAGTATAGAATCACACATAAACTTATATCCAAGGTAATAACAGAAAGGCAAAGCACAGCGTTGTGAACTAAGTAAATGAAAACATGTTAGAATGTTACTGAACTAAGTTGAGAAAAAAAGAGAACAGTGATATGTCTGGCATACTACAGAAGAACACATGGATTTATGTCCAAGGTAAGAACAGAAAGGCAAAGCACAGTATTGTTAACTAAGTACATGAAAACACAAAAAAAATCTTCCTGAACTAAATTAAGAAGAAAACAGAAGAGTGATAAATCTAGTGTAGTCGAGAAAATAAATGCGTTTCCCTGTTAAGAACTGAAACATAAAACACAGAGTTGAGAAGCAAGTACAGGAAAACACGAAACAATGTTTCTGAACTAAGTTGAGAAGAAAACAGAGAAGTGAAATATCTAGCGTAGTAAAGAAGAGCACATGAATGTGTTTCCAAGGTAAGAACAGACAGGCAAAGCACAGCGTTGTGAACTAAGTACATGGTGACTCACAACCATCTATAATGTGAACAGATTCCTTCTTCTGGCAGATGTAAATGCAGATAGAACACTTGTCAGCTTGTCATTAAAAAGACCCTACTGTGCCTGGGTCGTCGGAATTGGCTCCTTTGTGGTCTTTGGGGTCCTCGAGACAATACAAGATGTGACCTCGACCAGTCTGTTGTCTCTAGTAAGCATGAGGGCATATCAGAAAAGAAAATTCCTAAAAACAATTCATTCTTACAGGAAAAAGAAGAGGAAGAGTCCAGTCGGGTCTCCAGAATGAGTTCCAGCACTACACAGAGACACCATTTACTGCAAAGGAAAAGGAAATAAAACAAAACAGACTTCTAGCACTTGGGGCCTCAGATGCCAGTCAACCTCTGGGTTTGAGCCCATCCTAGTCTGCAGAGTGAGTTCCAGACAACCCTATTTGAAGAGAAAAAGAAAACCTGAAAAACAAAAACAAAACAAGCTTGTTTGTTTTTAAATTTGTTACCTTCTTTAATTTTAAAATATCACTCTCTGTCTCTGTATTTCTCTGTGTGTCTGTCTCTCTGTCTCTCACAGACATACACAGAGAGAGAGAAACAGAGAGAGATTATGAAGAGAGAGTTAATCTCTAATAAATAAATAACTAGATAATAAATAACTGAACAAATAATAAAAAATAAATTCAGGGGCTCAATGGTTGGGAGTACAAGCACATAAAATAAAAACCTATAAGTAAATAAATTAAAAAAGAACTAGAGATATCTTCAAGGCATGAGAAAAACTGTGCCGAGGCATCTAATTCATATGAAACACAGCCAATACAGAGACACATGGTCTCAAAATCTTGTGTCAACCAAACAAGAAATAAAAATAAAACTTAGGCTGGGCATGGTAGTGCAAGCAATCAAACAAACAAACAAACTGAAAAACATGTTGTCATGACAGGGCAAACCTAAGTCTGCATTGAACTGATGAATCACTCATGTTAATTTTAATTTTTATTATTTGTCATTAAAACATAAAATGAAAAATACAATTGATTGTGCTGGAATAAAACCTATCATTATTGTTATTATTATTATTATTATTATTATTATTATTATTATTATTTGACTGTCTTCTGCCTCCCAAGTGCTGGCATCCTGCTTTTGTTTGTTTGTTTGTTTGATTCCTGTACAGTCAAGGGTTTTTCTTTGTAGTAGTCCTAGAACTCCACCATTCAGTTTTGGCTTATTTGGGAAAGGGTTTCTCTGTGTAGGTTTGGTGGACACACACTCACAGAGAGAGAGAGAGGAGACAAGAAGGAAGGAAGGAAGGAAGGAAGCAAGGAAAGAAGATGCACAACCCTAACCTTAACCTTTAACCAAGTCCTAACACCTAACTCTATCCCTTACACTAGCACAACCCTAAAATTAAACCTAACCCTAGCATAACCCTAAGACTAACCCTAACCCTAGCACAAAATTAACCATAACTGTAATCTTAACTCTAACCCTAGCACAACCATAACCCTGACCCTAGCAAAATCCCAACCCTAACCCTAGTACAACCCTAACCCTAACACTAACCCTAGCACAACCCTAACCCTAACACCAAACCTAACCCTTTACCTTATACCTAAATCTAACCTAAATCACACTAACCATATCACAACACTAACCCAAACATAACCTTAACCCTAGAACAACCTTAACTCTAACCCTAACACAACCCTAATGCTAACCTTAACCCTAACCATAGCACAAACATAACCCTAACCATAACCATAACACTAACACCAGCACAACTGTGAACATAACCCTACCAAGACACTAACCCTAACATTAACCCTAACCCTAACCCTAAACCTAACCTACCCTTACTCCTACCCCTAACCCTGACCCTGACCCTAACCCTAACCCTGAACATGACCTTAACACTTAAAGCTGATCCTGACCCTGATCCTAAACCTAACCCTAACCCTACTACTAAGCCTGATGCTAACGGTAACCTTAACCTAACCCTGACCCTGACTCTGACAGTGATTCTGACTCTGACACTAACCCCTAAACCTGACCCTGACCGTGATGCTGACACTGACACTGACCCTGGCCCTAAACCCTAACCCTAACCCCTAACCTTAAACCTAACCTTAACACACCTGACCTTAACCCTAACCTTGATCATAGCACAACCCTAACCCTAGCACAACAACTACCCTATCCCTAATCCTAGAACAAGCGCAACCCTTAAGCATATCAACCCTAACCCTAAAGCTATCACAACATTAACCCTAATCCTGTCCGTAACCCTAGTACAACCTTAAACTTAAACCCAACCTTACCACAACCCAAAGATGAACACTAACCCTAACCCTAGCACAAACGTAATCCTAACACTAACCCCTAACTCTAACTCAAACACAACCCTATCCATAACACTAACAGTAGCACAATCCAAACCCTAATACTGAACCTAGCACAACCCTAACCCTAACCCTAACCTTAACCCTAAACCTAACACTAACCCTAGCCCAACACTAACCTTAACACTCACACTAACCTTAACCCTAATCCTAAACTTAACCATAAACCTAACCATAGCAGAATCCTAACACTAATACTAATCTGAACTGTAACACAACCCTAACCATAATGATACCCATGAACAGAGAACAAACCTAAACTTAGCCCTAGTACTAACCTAACACTAAACCTAATCCTAAACCTGACCCTAGCAAAACCCTAACCCTAAACCTAGTATGATCCTAACCCTAACTCTAAAACAACACTAACCCTTACCTTAGCACAACATTAAGAATAAACTCTAACCCTAACGATAGCATCACCCTAACTTAGCACATTAATCCTAACCCTAATCTTAACCATAGCACAATCCTAACCTTAACCTTAACCAAGCCCTAACACCTAACGCTATGCCTAACACTATCACAACCCTAAAACTAAACCTAACTCTAGCATAACTCTAGGACTAACCCTAACCCTAGCACAAAATTAACCATAACCGTAATCCTAACTCTAACCGTAGCACAACCCTAACCTGACCCTAGCAAAATCCTAACCCTAACCCCAGTACAACCCTAAGCCTAACACTAACCCTAACCCTAATACTAAACCCAGCACAACCATAACCCTAACCCTAGCACAACCCTAACCCTAAACCTAACCCTTTACCTTAACCCTAACATAACCCTAACCCTAAACTTATACTTTTACCTTATACCTAAATCTAACCCTAAAGGTAACACTAACCCTATCACAACACTAACCCAACCATAACCTTAATGCTAGAACAACCTTAACTCTAACCCTAACACAACCCTAATGCTAACTAACACTAACCATAGCACAACCCTAACCCTATCCATAACCATAGCTCTAACACCAGCACAACCATGAACCTAACCCTAGCAGAACACTAACCCTAACATTAGCCCTAACCCTACACATAAACTACCCCTACCACTACCCCTACCCTTACCGCTACCGCTACCCTGACCCTGAACCTGACCCTGACACTGACCCGGCCCCTAACCCTTAACCCTTACCCTGAACCTGATCCTACCCCTAACCCTAAACTTACCCCTGACCATGACTCTAACCCTAACTTCAACATAACCATGAGCCTGATACTCATGCTCTTCTCTACTACCCTAGATATATCACTCTTCTGTTTTCTTCTCAACTTAGTTCAATAACATTGTTACCTGTTTTCATGTACTTAGTTCACAATGCTGTGCTTTGCCTTTCTGTTATTACCTTGGATATAAGTTCATGTGTTGTTCTGTACTATGTCAGATATATCACTTTTCTGTTTTCTTCTCAACATAGGTCAGAAAATTTGTTATTGTTTTCATGTACTTAGTTCACAACACTTTGCTGTCCTTTCTGTTCTTACATTGGAGACATGTTCATGTGCTCTTCTCTACTACACTAGATATAGCACTTTTCTGTTTTCTTCTCAACTTTGTTCAGTCACATTGTTACATGTTTTCGTGTACTTAGTTCACAACACTGTGCTTTGCCTATCTGTTCTTACCTTGGAAGCACGTTCTTGCTGTCTTCTCTACTATGCTAGATATATCACTTTTATGTTTTCTTCTCAACATAGGTCAGAAACAGTGTTTCATGTTTTCCTGTACTTGCTTCTCAACTCTGTGTTTTATATTACAGTTCTCACCATGGAAACACGTTTATATGCTATTCTCTACTATGCTAGATATATCACTCTTCTGTTGCCAGGAGCCAAGGCCAGCTAGTGGAAACTTACAGACAGCAGTGTTCTTACCTTGGAAATACATTCATGTACTCTTCTCTACTATGCTAGATATAGCACTTTTCTGTTTCCTCTGTCTGTGAGAGACAGAGAGTTAGCTATATTTTAAAATTAAATAAGGTAACAAGAAGTTAAAAACAAATCAAGTTTTTTTGCTCTCTCTCTAGATAGGGTTTCTTTGTAACAGGCATGGCTAACCTGCCACTGGCTCTGGAGATCAGTCTGGCCCTGAAACAAAGATAAGGCCTGCTTCTGCTTTTGTTGTTGTTGTTGCTGCTGCTGTTTTCAAGCTCTTTGTTTGCTTGTTTTATTCTATACAGTCAAGCAAGGGTGTGGAGAGAAGAGAAAGAAAGACAAACATCACACACAGAGGTCCTTTCTCACTCTTTCTCTCTCTCTCTAACACACACCCCAGAGGTGTGTGTGAGAGAGATTTTTGTAAATTAAACTGAATATATGATAAAGAATAAATGTAGAATAAAGAATATAAAACCAGAATAAGAAAACCAGAATGCCTTCCTGGAATTAAGAAATACAAGGAAGAAAAGCTGGGTGTGGTGGTACATTCCTTTAGGCCCAGCACCCTGAAGAAGGCAGAGGCAGGCAGATCCCTGGGTTTTAAGCCTGCTTTGCAGATGGTATCCTTTCTTTGGAAACCTTGTTTCAACTAACCAAAAATAAAAAAAACCCCAAAAACTAAGTAACTAAGTAACTGAGTAAGTACATAAATAAAATAAACGAATCATGAGGAGTGAATGGCATGGAGCTCTCTTTGTTATTCCCTTTCCTTTCATCATGTCATCCTGATACGTGGCTGTATTCACTCTACTTTCACACAGGAGTGAGTGATTTCATCCATGCAAGACACCTAACAAGTTCACTGATGTATCCGGACACCCCAAATAAGTGTTTTGTGTGCATACTGAGCTTTGGTTAAAAGGCTTTCTTTGCTTTCTGCCGACATTCAACGTGATTTATTGCTAGAAAACCACCCACCATAGCCAGGAGTAACATTACCCCTGTATCCCACATGTTTTTGTTTCTGTAAGTGATAAAAGAAAATGTTTGGAAAGTGCATTCAGGAGCAACTATACAATAGTGCACCGACATGTTCAAAGATGTATGAAAACACCTAAAAGAAAAGTTAGGTGTCTTCTTGGAGTTGATTGTTTCTCGCAGATATGCCATTTAGTTGACTGCGTTAACACACTTAGGCAGATGAAAGGACACGTTCTGTAGCATTCACTGCACTTTTAATAAGAGATATTTGTACGATTCTCCTGACGCTAACAAGGTTATCGATGTATGAATATTTATTAAACAGATGTTTGGAAAGTGTTCATGTCCTTTCTCTCTCTCTCAATCTCAATCTCTCTCTGTTTTTTTCTCTCTCTCTCTGTGTATGTGTGTCTGCAAGAAACACAGAGACAGAGAGAGAGAGAGAGAGGACTATATTTTAAAATTAAATTGAATGGACAATAAGATAACAGAAACTAAAAACAAAGAAGCTTTGGGGTTTTTTTTGTCTGTTTTTGGGGGGGTTTCCTCTTCACACATGGTTTCTTTGATACATGCATGGCTGTGTGTTTTTTTTAATTTATTTAATTTTTATTTTATGTGCGTTAGTGTGAAGGTGTCATATCCCTTGGAACTGGCGTTACAGACACTTGTGAGCTGCCATGTGAGTACTGGGAATTGAACCCAGGTCCATTTGGAGGAGCAGACAGCGCTCTGAAACAAGGAGCCATCTCTCCAGCCCCTGAAAGATGAAATGTTAACCCAAAAGTTTTTTCCTTTCCTTTTCATTGAGTCATCTTTCTGTGTAATTGATCATGTGTGTGGACCACTTCATCTTCTCCATCTCTAGCAGTTGAAAGTTTCATCGAGTTTAGTACTCTAGGCTGCTAGCACCCGTGATACCTTTTTTTTTTAATTTTTAAAAGATTTATTTATTTTATGTATACAAGTATTCTATCTTCATTTACATCTGCCAGAAGAGGGAATAGGTTCATATAATAGATGGTTGTGAGCCACCATGTGGTCTTTTGCTGGGAGTTGAACTCATGACCTTTGGAAGAACTGAGCCATCTCTTCGGCCCCACATCTGTGATAGCTTAGAGTTTGTCCAGACTCTTCTGGCCTTTAGAACCTTTGCAATTCCACTAGGTCTACCTTTATAGATTAATCTGTGTTTTCCCTTTGCAGCTTTTAATAGGCTTTCTTGGTTTCTGTAGGTTTGCTGTTTTGGCTAGTACAATGCCAAGGGAATTTTCTTTTCTGGTTTAGTCTATTTGGTATTCTGTGTGTTTCTTTTGCTTTGACAAGCCTCTTCTGTAGGTTAAGGACATTCTCTTCTATGATTTGTTTTGGAAATATTCTTTGTATTTTTTAATATCCTTAATTTATTGGCTTTTTTGTAACTGGATTTTCTCTCTCTCTTTATTTTTTCGTTCTTTCTTACTTTCTTTCTTTGTTTCTTTCTTTTTTCTTTAACATTTTCTCTGAGCAATGTATCTATTCTTTCTATTATACCTTCAATGCCTGAAATTCTATAATTCCATCTGTTGTATTCTGTTAGTAAGGTTTTCCTCTGAAGTTTCTTTTAGAATCCCTACCTTTTTGTTTTGTTTTCCCACTTCCAGAAATTCCCTCAGTTTAGGTTTTCTTTATTTAGTCTGTTTTATTTTTCAGGTGCTTTATTCATTTCCCTCCACAGTTTGTGGTTTCACAGATATCTCTTAATTTTCTCTTTTAGGACCTCTATCATATTTGTAAAGGCTATTTTAAGGAAGGTCTTTTTTCTTGTGCTTCACTGTTGACGGGCTCTAGCGGAGACATATTGCCCTGGCTGGCATTGGTGGTGTAGGCATCTGGGATTGGGAAGACTGTAATTCTAGGTGGCGCTGATAGCTGATATCTGGTTTTATCTTTGTCGTTTTGGTGTTTTGTTCTTTGTTTTCTGTTTCCTCTCTGGCTTTTAGGTTGTGTGTCTTCTGGTAGAAAACTGGGTGTAAAAACCAGGTAAAATGAGACAGAGAGAGTGAGAGAAAGAGAGAAAAAGAGAGAGAGAGAGACTAGAAAGGCTACAGCAGAAAGTCAGATACAGAGCTAGGGATGAGATTGGGGGACTGACTGGACTTTGTGGAATGAGGGAAAGGTGAAGATTTGCAATTAGCCTACTTAATTCCCTGTTCTGAGTGGTGATTGGCTTACCACCGACTGACTGGTGAAGTCGTGACCTGAGAGAAAACAATGGGTGAGAGGAAGGAAATTTACAGGGGAAGATCTGTGTGATCCATGAAATGGGTCTGTAAAGAGAGGGAAAGGAGACTGCAGAAGACCTGGTGATGAGGCTGGGGGATTCGATGAGTGAACTTTGCTCTTTTTTTCCCCCTATGCCTCCCAGATTTGGGTTCAGGTTAGTCAGAATGATTCATGGAGAATTACATAAAAACAGACCACAGAAAATTCCTAGTGAAGGTTTTGAGCTTTAGAAGACATAAAGACTTTAATAGTGATAGATAGTAGTAGGAGAATGTAGAACCCCCTTGTTTCAGTTTCCTATTTAGTTTTGTTGTTGTTTTTTTTTTTTTAATATGAACAGGAAGAAACTATATATTATTTTAGTCTTCTGTAGTACTAACAAGGCATGACCGGAGCAAAACAAGACTTGTTACATATATATATTAATGAAAGATAAAGCAGGGGGCTGGAGAGATGGCCCAGTGGTTAAGAGCACTGTCTGCTCTTCCAAAGGATCCAGGTTCAATTCCCAGCACCCACATGGCAGCACACAACTGTCTGCAATGCCAGTTCCAAGGCATCTGACACCCTCACACTAATGCACGTAAAATAAAAATTAAATAAATTGTTAAAAAAAAGAAAGATAAAAGAGAAACAGTCTCCTTAAATGGAGACTGTAAGAATGATTGTTTTTAGGAATTTTCTTTTCTGATATGCCCTCCAGCTTACTAGAGACAACAGACTGGTCGAGGTCACATCTCGTATTGTCTCGAGGACCCCAAAGACCACCGAGGAGCCGATTCCGACGACGCAGGTGCAGTAGGGTCTTTTTAATGACAAGCTGGAGCTGGGGTGGGGGCAGCCCTAACGCTCACCGATGCAGCAGTTGAGAGTAGAGCCCCGAGCTCAAGGGGAGGAGGGTTTCTATTTAGTATTACAGCAAGGTGTGGGAAATTCCAGCTAGGTGGTTTTAGGATTGATTGGTACTTACTTAGCCATTATCGGGTGTCCCGAGGAAAATGTTTGCCTGGAGGGCCCAGGCAAAACCGTAATTGTTTTACTCATCCTATTGTAAAGAACACCTGGGTTAAGTCCCAGGTATTCGCTGAGTAGCCGTTGCTAGGGGTGATGGTTAAATATTAGCGGGTTTTCTCCAGGCGAATCCTTGGGCAGGTGACTCCATAGTCTTAGTTTTGGAATCGGTGACCTATGGCATAGTTCCCGCTCTGCCTCCCAAGTGCTGGAATTCAGTTTTGTTGGTTTGTTTCTTTGTTTGTTTGTTTGTTTTTGTGTGGTGTGTGTGTTTTCTGTGCAGTCCAGGCCTTCTCTGTGTAGTCCTGGGGAACTCACACTGGAGACCGGGCTGGACCTTTCGTCTTTTTTTTTCCCCCTTTCTTTCCTGTCTCTCTTTTATTCTTTTTAAAGACAAGGAGTTGTTTTTCTTTTCTTGCAGCGAGGGTACTTTGTAGATTAGGAGTTGCACACGCATATTGGGTCCAGATCCTGGTCCCGTGGGGAGGCTAGTCAACCTAGAACGAAAATGGGCCTTGGAAATTATGGCACATGGCTGCTGCCATAGTGGTGAGGTCAGGATCCGTGACGGCTGCCATCTTCGTGGACAATACAAGAGATTACATGGCCGCTGCTGGGTCGTAGGTTCCCTGCTCAGGGTAGTTCGACTCTACCCGGGACTTTGGAGACTTGAGCCCGATAATCCGGTTAAACCCTATCGGGCCTAGCTAGCTGCTGGATTGCTGATACTTGGGTCACTCTCCTCCGCCCACTCGACTAAGACCTGATTGAGAGCGATCGCAATTCTAACAACGAGAACATCCACTGCTGGTTAGAAATGGCAAAAATATTTGCATTCACATTCTTTGACCATCTACCTCTTAACATGCTGCTTCTTGGTTGGATCTCATCAGTTAAACATCATTTGCGGCCTTTAAAATAAATCACTACAGAGCCCAGACCATCCTAGAACTCCTGTTCCACCCGCCCCTTTCCGGGAACGGCAACGTTATGTCACCATGCCTGGCTGCATCCTTTCAGATTTTCCCAGAGATCATTATTTGAATATGAGCACAGTCTGCTTTACCTGGACTAGGAGACACTAGTCACAGTACTCTTTAGAGTAGCCAAAGAGGAGTTAGCTTGCTGCTTGCTGTCTGTGAATTAGATACAATATTAAGTGCAAGACAGCTGGGGAGGTGATCGGTGTGTACTTATCTGTCATCCATTCAATTTTAAGCTTACACTAATATTTAGTTACATTTAGTGAAAAAAAAGTTTCCTTCCTTCCTTCCTTCCTTCCTTCCTTCCTTCCTTCCTTCCTTCCTTCCTTCCTTCCTTCCTCTCTCTCTCTCTTTCTTTCTTTTTCTTTCTTTCTTCTTTCTCCTCTCTCTCTGTCTGTCTCTCTGTGTATATCTACCAAACCTACATAGAAAAACCCTGTATTTCTCAACTCTGTGTTTTTTGTTTCAGTTCTTATCATAGAAACACGTTTATTTGATCTCCTCTACTACGCTAGATATATCACTCTTCAGAAACACTGTTGCATATTTTCCTGTACTTAGTTCACGACGCTATGCTTTAACTATCTTTTCTTACTTTGGAGACACGTTCATCTGCTCTTCTCTACTACGAATGTTATATCACTGTTCTGTTTTCTTCTCAACTTAGTTCAGAAACATTTTCTTGTTTCATGTACTTAGGTCACAACACTGTGCTTTGTCTCTTCTTAACTTTTAGATACATTTATATGTTCTTCTGTACTATGCCAGATATATCACTTTTCTGTTTTCTTCTCAACATAGGTCAGAGACACTTTTTATTGTTTTCACGTACTTAGTTTACAATGCTGTGCTTTACCTGTCTGTTCTTACCTTGGAAACACGTTCATGTGCTCTTCTTTACTATGCTAGATATTTCACTTCTCTGTTTTCTTCTCAACTTAGTTCAGAAACACTGTTTTGTGTGTGTGTGTGTTTTCCTGTACTTGCTTCTCTACTCTGTGTTTTATGTTTCAGTTCTTACCATGGAAACACATTTATTTGCTCTTCTCTACTACTCTAGATATATCACTCTTCTGTTTTCTTCTCAACTCAGTTCAGTAACATTTCTTTTGTGTTTTCATGTACTTCGTTAACAATGCTAGGCTTTGCCTTTCTGTTCTTACCTTGGACATAGATTCCTGTGTTCTTCTGCAGTATGCCAGATCTATCACTGTTCTCTTTTCTTCTCAACTTAGTTCAGTAACATTCTTACATGTTTTCATTTACTTAGTTCACAACGCTGTGCTTTGGCTTTTTGTAATTACCTTAGATATAAGTTCATGTGTTGTTCTTTACTATGTCAGATATGTCACTTTTCTGTTTTCTTCTCACCATAGGTCAGAAAAACGTTTTATTGTTTTCGTGTACTTAGTTCACAATGCTGTCCTGTTCTTTCTGTTCTTACACTGGAGACATGTTCATGTGCTCTTCTCTACTATGATAGATCCAGCACTTTTTTGTTTTCTTCTCAACTTAGTTAAGTCATATTGTTGTGTGTTTTTGTGTACTTATTTCACAATGCTATGCTTTGCCTGTCTGTCCTTACCTGGGAAACATGTTCATGCTGTCTTTTCTACTACGCTAGATATATCACTTTTCTGTTTTCTTCTCAACTTAGTTCAGAAACACTGTTTCATGTTTTCCTGTACTTGCTTCTCAACTCTGTGTTTTATATTTCAGTTCTTACCATGGAAACACGTTTATATGCTATTCTCTACTATGCTAGATATATCACTTTTCTGTTTTCTTCTCGACTTAATTCAGTAACATTATTACGTGTTTTCGTGTACTTAGTTCACAACCCTGTGCTTTGCCTGTCTGTTCTGACCTGGGAAACACGTTTATGTGTTCTTTTGTAGTATGCCAGATATATTACTTTTCTGTTTTGTTTTCAACATAGTTCAGAAACATTTTTTATTATTTTCATGTACTTAATTCACAACGCTGTGCTGTCCTTTCTCTTCTTACCTTGGAGACACGTGTATGTGATCTTCTCTACTATGCTTGATATCTCACTTTTCTGATTTCTTCTCAACTTAGTTCAGTAACATTGTTACATGTTTTCAGGTACTTAGTTCACAATGCTGTGCTTTGCCTGTTCTTAAGTTTTAGATACTTTTATGTGTTCTTCTGTACTATGCCAGATGTATCACTTTTCTTTTTTCTTCTCAACTTAGTTCAGAAACACTGTTACATATTTTCCTGTACTTAGTTCACAACACTGTGGTTTAACTTTCTTTTCTTACTTTGGAGACACATTTATGTGCTCTTCTCAACTATGCTAGATATATCACCTTCGAGACACATTTATGTGTTCTTCTCTACTACGGTAGATATATCACTTTTCTGCTTTCTTCTTAACATAGGTCATAAACACTTTTTATTGTTTTCATGTACTTAGTTTACAACGATGTGCTTTCCTTTTTGTTCTTACCTTGCTAACCCGTTCATTTGCTCTTCTCTACTACGCGAGATATATCACTTTTCTCTTTTTTTCTAAACTTAGTTCAGAAACATTGTTACATGTTTGTGTTAGTCTTAGGGTGTGCTAGGGTTATGTTTAGCATTGTGTTTGGATTAGGTTTTCGGTTAGTGTTAGTCTTAAGGTTATGCCTAGTATTCGGGTTGTGCTAGTGTTAGGCATAGGGTTAAGTTTTAATGTTAGGGTTGTGGTAGGTTTAGGGATAGTGTTATACTTAGGGTTTTGCTAAGGTTAGAGTTATGGTCAAAGTTGTGATAGGGGTAGGCATAAGATTAGGTTTCAATGTTATAGTTTTGCTAGGGTTAGGGACAATGTTATTGTTATGGTTTTCTAGGGCTAGAGTTATGTTTAGGGTTGTGATAGGGTTAGGGTTATTGTTGTGCTACTGTTAGGATTAGGGTTTAGGTTATATTAGGGTTAGAGTTATGCTTTGGGTTGTGCAAGGATTAGGGTTAGGGATTGCTTTAGGGTTAGGTTTAGGGTTGTGGTAGATTTAGGGTTAGGGTTAAGGTTTTGCTTGGGTTAGGATTAAGGTTAGGGTTAGGCTTAGGGTTGTGCTAGAATTAGAGTTAGGATTAGGTTTGTGCTAGGATTAGGTTAAAGTTAGGGTTAGGGTTAATGTTAGGGTTAGGGCTCTGCTATGGTTAGGGTTAGGTTCACAGTTTGTGCTGGTGTTAGGGCTATGGTTATGCTTAGAGTTAGGGTTTTGCTAAGGTTAGGGTTAGGGTCAAGGTTAGTGTTAGGGTTGCATTAGGGCTAGAGTTAAGGTCGTTTTAGGGTTTGTTTGGGTTAGTGTTGTGATAGGGTTAGTGTTACCTCAGGGTTAGAGTTAGGTATAAGGTAAGTGTTAGGGTTAGGGTTAGGGTTGTGCTAAGGTTAGGGATAGGGTTATGCTAGGGTGTGTGTTAGGGTTATGGTTGTGCTGGGTTTAGTATTAGGGCTAGGGTTAATGTTAGGGTTAAGGTTAGGGTTAGGGTTAAGATTTTGCTAGGGGCAGGGTTAGGGTTGTGCAAGGGTTAGAGTTAAGATTACTATTATGGTTAATTTTGTGCTACGTTTCGGGTTAGTCCTAGTGCCAGGCTAGGGTTAGGTTTAGTTTTAGTGTGTGCTAGTGTTAGGGATAGAGTTAGGTCTTAGGGCTTGGATAAAGGTTAGGCTTAGGGTTGTACTAGAGTTAGGATTAAGGTTAGGATTAATGTGCCAGGTTAGGGTTATGCTATGGTTAGGGTTAGGGTTTATTCTTGAAGTTGTGCTAAGTTTAGGGTTAGTGTTGTTTTAGAGTTAGGTTAGGAAGTTAAGATCATGCTAGGTTTAGGGTTAGGGTTGTGCTAGGGTCAGGGTTAGGATTAGGTTTAGTGTTATGTTAGTGCTAGGGCTAAGTTTAGGTTTGTTCTCTGTTCAGGGTTATCATTATGGTTAGGGTTGTGCTACAGTTTGGTTTAGTATTAGTGTTAGGACTGTGCTATGGTTAGGTTTAAGGTTAAGATTAGGATTAGGGTTAAGGTTAGTGTTAGTGTTAAGGTTAGGGTTGGGCTAGGGTTAGTGTTAGGATTAGGTTTAGGGTTAGGGTTGTGGTAGGTTCAGTGTTAGGGTTTGGATTGTGCTACTTTTAGGGTTATGGATAGGGTTGTGTTAGAGTTAGAGTTAGGGTTAGTGTTCGGATTATGTTTGTGCTAGGGTTTGGTTTAGGGTTCATCTTTGGGTTGTGCTAAGGTTGGGTTTAGGTTTAGGCTTATACTAGAGTTACGGATAGAATTAGGGTTAATGTTGTGACAGCTTTAGGGTTAGGGTTGGTATGCTTAAGGGTTGTGCTTGTTCTAGGATTAGGGTTAGGGTAAGTGTTGTGCTAGGGTTAGGGTTAGGTTTGTGCTATGTTCATGGTTAGGGTTAGGGTTAGGTTTGTGCTAGGGTTAGATTTAGGGTTAGGGTTAAGGGTTAGGGTTAGGGGTTAAGGTCAAGGTCAGGTTCAGGTTTAGGGGTTAGTGTCAGGGTCATGGTCACGGTTAGATTAAGTTTAGCGTTAGGATTAAGGTCAGGTTAGGGTTAGGGTTAGGGTAGGATCAGGGTCAGAGTTAGGGTTAAGGGTTAGGGTCAGGGTCAGGGTCAGGTTCAGGGTCAGTTGTAGGGGCAGTGTTAGGTGTAGGGGTAGGTTAGGTGTAGGGTTAGTGGTATGGTTAGGGTTAATGTTAGGGTTAGTGTTCTGCTAGGGTTGGGTTCATGGTTGTGCTGGTTTTAAGGCTATGGTTATGGTTAGGGTTGTGCTACGGTTAGGGTTAAGGTTAGCGTTAGGGTTATGTTAGGGTTAGAGTCAATGTTGTTCTAGGGTTATGGTTATGGTTGGGTTAGTGTTGTAATAGGGTTTTTGCTATCTTTAGGGTTAGATTTAAGTATGAGGTAAAGGGTTAGGTTTAGTGTTAGGGTTGTGCTAATATTAGGGATAGAGTTAGGTGTTAGGGCTTGGTTAAAGGTTAGGGTTAGGGTTGTGCTAGAGTTAGAATTAGGGTTAGGATTGTGCTGCTGTTAGGGTTATGGGTAGGGTTGTGTTAGAGTTAGAGTTAGGGTTAGTGTCAGGATTACATTTGTGCTAGGATTAGGGTTAGGGTTCATCTTTGGGTTGTGCTAAGGTTGGGTTTATGTTTAGGCTTGTACTAGTGTTACAGATAGAATTAGGGTTAATTTTGTGATAGCCCTAAGGTTACGGTTGGTATGCTTAAGTGTTGTGGTTGTTCTAGAATTTGCCTTAGGGTAAGTGTTGTGCTAGGGTTAGGGTTAGGTTTGTGCTATGTTCAAGGTTTGCGTTAGGGTTCGGTTTGTACTAGGGTTAGGTTTATGGTTAGGGTTACGGTTAGGGGTTAGGGTTTGTGTCAGGGTCAGGTTTAGGGGTTAGTGTTAGGGTCAGGATCAGGGTCAGGGTTAGGTTAAGGTAATGGTTAGAGTCACCGTCAGTTGTAGGGGCAGTGGTAGGGGTAGGGGTAGAGGTAGGTTAGGTGTAGGGTTAGGGTTAGGGTTAGGATCAGGGTCAGGGTCAGGGTCAGGGTCAGGGTTAAGGGTCAGGGTCAGGGTCAGGGTTAGGGTCAGGGTCAGGGTCAGGGTCAGGGTTAGGGTCAGGGTCAGGGTCAGGATTAGGGTTAGGGTCAGGGTCAGGGTTAGGTTTAAGGTCAGGGTCAGGGTCAGGGTCAGGATTAGGGTTAGGGTCAGGGTCAGGGTTAGGGTTATGGTCAGGGTCAGGGTTAGGGTTAGGGTTAGGTTTAGGGTTTGGTTTAGGGTTAGTGTTGTCCCCTCATACAAGGGTTAGAGTTAGGGCTAGGGTTAGGGTTAGGGTTACGGTTAGGGTTAGTGTTTGGGTTAGGATTAGGGTTGTCCCCTCATACAAGGAGTCAGCAATGAGTTTAGGGGCCTAAGAAGAGAACTAGCAGGCATCAATAAAGGATAGATTGGAAAGGAAAATGTACATGGGGCTAGCCAGGCTGGAGCTGAATGTGATAGTGACCACAATGAGTATGTTGCCATAAACTGTAACTGTGTAGATAACCAAGAAAACCACAAAGAGAATTCTCTGGACCTCTGGCTTCTGGGAGAGTCCCAGCATAAAAAACTCTGTAGTATTGTGTGATAGTTCCATAGATTCCAGGGTTACTGGGGATGCAGGTGCAGTGTCGCCTATAAAGTGAAAAGAAACAACTATAAGAGAATTAGCTCCAGGAGATGAGAATGTTTCAAGGTTTACTTTGAATACTCCACTCTCCTCTTAACATGCTTCTTTCTAAAAATCTTATACTAATTTATTGTGTTATCCATTAATTGTCAGCTTATGCCATTTGCTTCATTGGGCACTAGTTATTAGCCTCAAATAATGATTCATTTTCTAGCTTTCTTAATTTATAGCTAACTTAGTTTATAGTTACTGAACTGTTAACAGTCAGTGATTTTCTTATTCCAAATGAAATGTATGTCTGACCATTTTCAGGATAATATGATAGTGTTTGAGAAAAAAAGAAGAGGAAGAGAAGAAAAAGGAGGAGTGGGTTGTAGGAAGAGGGGAAGAAGGAAGAAGAGAAGAAAAAGTAGGAGGAAGGGGAAAGGAGGAGGAGAAGTATATTTGGAGAAAGCAAATGTAGTTGCAGTTGGAGACTTGCATGTCTTCCTCTTCTTTTCTGTTCATTTACACCTGTGCTCCAGGCTGGGGACAGCATCATGTCTATGAAGCCAACCTAATTTACCATCCCTTGGTTTTGCATTCTTTGGGGTTTTGCTTGTCTTTGATCTTACTAAAATCCACCTAGCTAAAGGCTGCTACTTCCTTTACTGACTACAAGACAGACTTGGCATTAAAAAATAAAATGAAATTTATTTGGGAGTGTCATTCTATTACACAATTGTCTTTGTTGACAACATAAGGGAAACTATAAGGACAGCAAAATCAGATGATCTGTGATGCTCTGTCATTTTCTTTGCTTTTATTTTCTGAAGTAGGGTGTTACCACACAGCCCAGGCTACTTACAATTCTGTCTCAGGCTTCCAGAGTTGAGATTGCAGGCATGACCCACAATACCCAACTCAGATGCTAAGCCAGCTATAAATGACATCTTGTACAACAAACATGCCTACATACTTCCTATGCTCCTGATGATATCATATGAGTGCAACTTTTGTCAATAGGCTTTCACAATTCCTATTTTTTACCTAGAAGTACAAGTCTTTCTGAATAGTTAAAAGTTCCCACTTGCTAAAGATATATAATATTTACTACAAAAATTTGAAGAGAACCATGGAGTGTCAGAAAAAGAGAGAGAGAGTCAGCTATAAGAAATCTTAATCTTGCAGGGGAAAACGCATGTGCTAATTAGGAAGCATCTCTCTTCTCTGTCTAAACTGTATTGCAAGTGACAAGTCTCATGGTCTCTGCCCCTTTCAGACAAAACTTTCTAACCAAAAGCCCAGACAGCAGTGGCAGAGCAAACACCTACATGACCCTCCCCAAGCACCCAGCTCATTTAACTCTCACATCATCCCCACAGAGTAAGTTCTCACCTTGTACAGAAACAAAATAAAACACTGCATTCAACAACTGTGGGGTAGTCTTGAACATTTTTACTGCACTCTATCTCTCCTATTTTTTTTTCTCAGAGAAATACAAATATCAAATTAGCAGCAGATCTGATACTTGCCCCCAGGTAGTCTAGCCACAGTATGGGGCTGGGCTATATGTTATTGTCAGGTAATATTTGTGTATTTGGATCCTGCCATTGACAATCATTCTCAGTGTAAAAATGGACAATTTCTTAAAGTCTTAATGTTTTTAATCTATAAAATAAAAACAAGCATGCTTGCAATTATTATGTGTCAATGTTCAAAACTGGACTAACATTTTTAAATGAAAGAGTTCTAGAACAACCTTATATTGAAGCAAGGATGTGAAAGCACTGTGTGTTGTGTTTATAAGAACATGGAAGAGACAAATATTTAGTAATTAATATCTGTGATTATCACTATCATCAATATCATAGACAATTCTTCATGTGGCTCAAGGAACCAAGACACACAGAGGACTGGCATTTCAAAGTTATAAACATAAAATGTGAAAAATGCTCTAAACTTTATTCTCAAACAGAAAGAAAAAGAGTACAGAAAAATACAGTCATTCTGAATATTATAAAATACAGCTAAACAGTAAATTAATATGCACCAAAATAAAAATGATATGTTTTCTCTGTGATTCATATTTATGACTGTATAAAAAGTATTTGTTTAAACTAGTAAAAATAAAACTCTCCTATTTGTATTAGCCACACAATTATTCTATGTAACATAATGAAAATTCTACTAAAGGTACCTCAGTGTATTTTTATTCTGGATGTTTTTATTTTTGTTTTAAAAATAGATTATAAGCCAGTGGCATATTGTACTGAATATGTTGAAACAGGAGATTGCTGTGATTTCAAGGTCAGTCTGAGTGACATGATAAGTACCAGGCCAGCAAAGATGACATAGCAAGACCCTATGTCTAAAAATGTACAATTTAAATTATAGTAAAAATAGATCAAATAACACTTACATTGACTGGATCTGTGCACACCACAGCTGCTCCACAGTTTTTTCACATTCCAACATTATGGACTGGTGAACCTGGAAAAATTCATAAAGGGTCATATGATATCAAATTTCCAGCTTCATATCGCTTTTCTTAAAGTATTTTTATATTGACACAAAGCATCTTATAGTTGTTTCCAAGTAGCAAAATTTGTCTGATCTGAAAGATTATTATTATTAGTGAAGTAAAATTAAACTTCAAAAGGGGTCACTTATTCATTTACAAAGAGCTGGGAATTCATTGCATCACCACCCCCCTCTCCCCTTTTTATGTGCCTAAAGAATATGACTTTAAAATCTTATTTCGTCTTGATGCATTTGAGACTCAGAAGAGCAGTTGTTTCAAAGTTGTGTTAGGGGCTTTAAAGCAGAAGCATGACTGGATTCTAGGTCCTTCCTTACTCCAGGCTGTGCCAAGTCTCCATAAGCATAACCTTCAGCTTTCTTGATCATCTGGCTTTGGCAAGTCAGAATGACACTGCTGCGGATTTCCAAGGAGAAAAGCCTCACAGAGGCATTAAGTGGCTTGGTCACTCTACTTTTTTCATCTGCACTGTCTTCACTGAACCCTTCCTCTTCCACAGAAAAGTGTTTTTATAAGGTAGATATATGACAGAGGGATTATTAGCCACACAAGCTTTGCCTCTCTGAGGACCTTCACCCCACACCCACAGGATCAACTGCTGGAGCAGCATTAGAAACAGCTTTTGGTCACGAGTTGGGACAATATAGAGGCCATTGTTTAATTA
>REGO01001150.1:83087-110406 GCA_010120015.1 Rhombomys opimus
GTCGTGTTGAGTTTTAGGAACAGTAAAGAGGTGGGTCTTGAGGTGACTAAGAATCTACTACTTCTTACCTCATTTGTGAACATCTCAGTATTTCAATTTACATTTCAAACATTTTTACTTTGTCTTGGATTTAATTGATAAATAACAATTGCATATGTGTTTAGAGGACACAATGTGGTTTTGGGGGTTATACATGTGTCTTCAATTGTTGTTCAATTCTAATCAAGAAATCAGCCATTAGAAAATGAAGTCAACCGTAAACTGAAAGCACCATATCAGGAGGTACTTAAAACACTTAATTTAGCCAAGTATATCTCTCACACTCTCAGAACACTTGTACTACTTTGTGGTGGGCACATTTTCTACGAAGAATTTTATAAATAGATTTTAATGCCTCACATGCACAACCAGCTATTTACAAAATGATAGATCTTGAAAACTCAATATCCAGATACACTGGAGAGACACAGCAGTATGGGACACCCACCGGCTGGCTACCCTCATGCATCCATGTACATCAGGGACATCAGTCTGGAGTTTGTTTTGTTTTCTTTTGTTGTTATTATGTCTCACCTGGTTTGGGAATTAGAGCAACACTGAAATGAGTCCAAGAGTGAACATCTCTTCCTTCCTTTTGTTTCTTTCTCTTTTTCATTTTTCATCCCTGGGGCCCAATAATCCCATTCTTTGTTTCTTTGTTTCTTTGTTTATTTCTTTCTTTCTTTCTCTCTCTCTCTCTCTCTCTCTTTCTTTCCTTCTTCCCTTCTTTCTTTATTTTTCTTTTTTTTCCTTTCTTTGTTCTGGGGCCAATGCATTGTGTTTATTGAGTGCCTGTTATATATTAAATATTATTCAGGGTATTTAGGACACATCAGAAACTAAAACAAGGAGCCCTGTGTTCATGGAGCATTCAGTCCATCATGTAACACCACTTCACCTGAGTACTGCTTGTGACCTTGGGAAGTTACTGCAGCTCTCTGCCCAGTGGAAACTGAGCTGGGTGTCCCATAGATGCTGGCCAGGCCAGGTCCCTGACCCACAACCAAGACATTGAAGATCAATTTTTAATAATCAATTACACTGGGGAGAGGAAGAAGGTAATTCTTGCTCCTGCAGCTGATGTTTGCACTAACAGGTTAGGGTCAGGGTCAGGGTTAGGGTTAGGGGTTAGGGTCACAGTCAGGGTCATGGTCAGTATCATGGTCAGATTCAGGGTCAGGGTCAGGGTCAGGGTTAAGGTTAGGCTTGTTAGGGTCAGGGTTAGGGTTAGGGTCTTTCTCATAAAGGCCTCATTTAACTTTAATTACCTCCCAGAGGTCTCCCAAGTAGAGTGAGATCAGTACTGCACCCTTTCTTTCTTTCTTTCTTTCTTTCTTTCTTTCTTTCTTTCTTTCTTTCTTTCTTTCTTTCTTTCTTTCTATCTTCTGTGTGATCCTGTGTGTGTTGAACATGTCTCATTTGGGGGGGGTTCACTTGGGAGTGCACATACACATTTGTGTGAGTAACACTAGCTGCCTTCCCTCACCACTCTCCTCTCTATTTCCTGAGGGAGGGTCTCTCAATGGACCTGGAAGATCTGATTCAGCTAGTCTAGTTACCAATTTACCTCAGTGGCCCCCAAGCACTGGGATTCTAGGTGGATCTACATATTCTCCTGACTTTTATATAGATGGTGGAGATCTGATCCCTGCTTCTCATGCTTGAACAGTAAGCATCTCCTCTACTTGACTGTCTCCCTAGCCCAGTATCTTAACACCTCACAATGGAGACTGCATCTCAAGATAAGTTTTAGTGTGAACATTCAAAGCATAGCAAACACATATTATATTGATGTTTGCTTTATTCAGTTTTAGACTGTTTTGGTTCATGGAGACCATGGTTACAAAGTGTAGTGAAACACAACTGTAGTCCTGGCTACTCTGGAGTCTGAGACAGGAGGATCACTTTAGCTTGAGGCCAGTCTGTCTCTAAAAACAAAATACAGAGCAAACCATTAAGGTGACTCAGGCCTGTAATCCAGGAATTAGAGAGGTAGAGGCAGGAAGTTCCAGTTTGAGGCTAGTCTGGAGCTACATAGGGAGAACCTATCTCAAAAACCAAAAACCAGCTGGGTATGACAGTGCAAGCCTGTTGTCCCAACACTTGGAGAGATGGAGACAGAAGAATCTGGTGTTCAAGCTTCAGCCTCAGCTACAGAAACAAGTATAGAGGCCAGTTTGAGTTGTTCAAGACTCTCAAAAACCAAAAACAAGATGAGCAACTTTTGGTTATTCTATCACTTAATGAGAGCTCTCCTTTTATTTTGTAGAATGAAAGCTACCCCAATTCATAAATCATCAAAAGCCATTTAGTCTAAAAAACCTTGTGACTTTGTCCTTTGGCAAAGATAAACTGTTCATATAGGATGCCATGGAAGATAGCAAGAACGTTTAAATTGATAAATTAAGGTAATAGGTTGTTACAGTGAAAGTGAACTGACTGAGATGAAATACAACCAAGTAAATAAAAACACAAAAAGCTGCCCAGAGCAGCTCTGAATTATTAATTCTGTTTATTTGAAGCTGCTTTTTAATTTGAAATATAGCTAATTAAATCTATCCTGTGTACTTTTGCAAATATAAATGGTAATCACCATTATATCTCTAGTTACATAAAAATTTTAACAAAGTGAGGCTTTAATTTAATTTAGTGTCTTTTCAGATGTTTCTAAAATCTTGGCTTAGATTTTAAAAACATGGGTGCTGAAGGTACAGCTCAGTTGTTCGGGTGCTTGCCTGGCATTTGTGGGTTCCATCTCTAGTACCATTAAGCAAATAAAAACAAACAGGCAACCCAGAAGATTGATGGTATGTTTGCATACAGTTTGTGCACATATACACAAAATGGTAATGTTTGTATATCCTCTATCCACATTTTCTTGTTTACTTATTGTTCCTTTAATTTATTTTGTGTGTGTATGTGTGTGTGTGAGTGCAGGTATGCCTGTGCTACATGAGTATCGAGGTAAGAGAACAAGTTTGTTGGAGTTGGTTCTCTCCTTCTACTTTCCACCTTGTTTTAAGGCAGGCCTTTCTTTCTTTCTTTCTTTCTTTCTTTCTTTCTTTCTTTCTTTCTTTCTTTCTTTCTTTCTTTCTCTTTCTCCCTTTCTTTCTCTCTCTTTCTCTTTCTTTCTTTTCTTCTTTTTCTTTCTAGTTTTCTTTCTCTTTCTCTCTTTCTCTCTTCCTTTCTCTCTCTGTCTCTTTCTCTCTTTCTTTTGCTTTCTGTCTTTCTTTCTCTCTGTCTCTCTTTCTCTCTCTTTGTCTCTTTTTCTTTCTCTCTCTGTCTTTTTCTCTTTCTCTCTTTCTTTCTCTCTTTCTTTCTCTTTCTCTCTTTCTTTTTCTCTCTCTTTCTTTCTCTCTTTCTCTCTGTTTTCCCCCTCTCTCTTCTTTTTCTCTGTCTTTCTCTCTTTCTTTCTCTTTCTTTGTTTCTCTTTCTTTCTTTGGACAGGATTTCTCTGTGAAGCCTTGCCTGTCCTGGACTCACTCTGTACACCAGGCTGGCCTTGAACTCACAGTGATCTGCCTACTCAGAGTGCTGGGATCACAGGCTTGGGCCACCACACCTGGCTGAGGCAGTCTTTCTTGTTTCTGCCATTGTTCTGAGTACTCAAGTTCATCTAGCCCAAGAATTTCTCCATGATCTTGTCTCTCCTCATGTAGGAGTGATGGGGTTATAGATGAACAACACCTCATCTAATTAGATGTATTTATTTTTATTTTATGTGTATGGATGTATTGCCTGCATATATGTTTGTACACCTTGGGCATGCAGTACCTAAGGAGTCTAGAAGAGAGCATCAGGTCTCCTGGGATGGTAGTTACAGACTGTTGTGAGCCACCATGTGGGGGGCTGGGAATTGAACCCAGGTCCTCTGGAAGAGCAGACAGTGCTCTTAACTGCTGAAGTCAGCTCTCCAGGCTCCCAGTTTTTCATGTGGTTTCACATGAACTCAGATCACAAGGTTTGTGTAACTTTTACTGCTGAGCCATTCCTTGGCCCTGTTGTTTTGAAACAGGGTTTCACTGTGTACCCCTGGTTGTGGCCTTGAACTCACTGTGTGGACCAGGCCAGCCTTGAACAGTCAATAATCTGCTTCTACCTCCCAGCCTATGGGTCACCATGCCCAACCTGAACTTTTGTTGATTCTCCAGCCTCATCTCCCAAGTGCTGAGATTACAAGTGTTATCACCACATCTGGCTCCCATGAACTTTAAGTCATGCTTAGGTTGCTTATAATACCTAACATGGTATCAGTGTTATATAAGTATCTGTTACATTGTTTATGAAATAATAAGAGAACTAGACTTGTTTCATGCAGGCACTGTTTTGCTGCCACTGCTGTTTTTCTGTTTTGGTTTTTGAAGGCAGAGTCTCTCTATGTAGCCCAGATTGGCCTGGAACTTGTTACAGTCCTCCTGTCTCATTCTGTTCAGTGTGGAGATTGGAGGTGTGTGTCACCATACCATCCTTTTACCCTTCTTCATTTTCCTCTTTTAACTCAGTCTCATGTATCTCTTTTTTAAATATTGTTTAACTTATTATTGATGAGGGGGTACACATGCTACAGCCCTCCTGTGGCTGTATTATATCTTAATTATATCTTAATATTATATCTTAAACTCAATGGTAATTAATGGTATAGGCCACAATGTAAGGTGTATATACTGCTGCAGATCAAGCTCAAATGTAGCATTGTTTTTGCTGTTTTTTGAGGCAAAGCCTTACTATGTAGTGTTGGCTCTTTGAGAACTGGCTATGCAGTCCAGGCTGCCCTAAACTCAGGAGTTCTGGGATTACAAGCATGTGTCTCTGTGCCTCTGTGTTTGTCATAGTGATATAAAGACCATGAAAATTGTAGCCAACAGTTTTTAGTCTGTATGCATCTTTCTTAAAATGTAGAGTAAGGCTGTAACTCCTGTAACTCCAGCATTGCAGGGCTGACAGGATTGTGATTTGAAGGGGTCTGTCCCAAAAAACATTTTTGAAGTCTGACTGTGGTGTGTCCTCCAAGGTTCTTGTGTTAAAGACTTAATTCTCAGTATGGTGAGGAGACCTTCCAGAGGTGGCATACAGTGAGAGGCTGTCACCTCACTGCTCTGTGATATCTCACACTGTTCTAGTGTTCCCCTCAGCTAGATTTTTGCTACAAAAAGTTGTTATAAGAGCCAGCTGTGGCAACATGGATGAGTCATACTGACAGTAATACCTTTCAGTAAAGTTTAGAAGAAAAGATTAAAGAGTGGTACAGCATGCCTGTGACCTCAGTACTTGAAAGGTAGATGCTGGGGGATCAGAACTTCAAGACAATCATCAGCTACAATACAAACTGAGGTCAAGGTCAGCCTGGGCTATTATGCGATCTTGTCTCAAAACCCAAAAGAAGGGTGGGGGAGATGGATCAGTAAGTAAGCATGAAGCATGGATCAGTAAGTAAGCTGTGGAAGCATGAATACCTTAGTTCCAATTCCAGCACCCATGCAAATGTGGGACAGGCCTCAAGTGCCTGTAACCCTAGAGTCTGGGATGAGGGTTAGAGGGGCAGGAACCACACTTAGAAAAGAGCTACCAAACCTTTAGTATAATTTAATATTTTCAAAAATTACATCCACATACCAAAAAAGAAAAAAATTTTTAAAAATTCTATCTTCCTCAAGTTAAAGACTTTTTTTATTATGACATTTCTTTTTCTCAGTAAAGCTAGTGCCGTAAGGAATTATTATTTGAAGCTGCATTTTTGTTTCTTTTCTTTGTTTTTCTTAAGCCGAGGGACAATTTTTATTAGAGTTTGAGAGAAAGCAACGGTGAAGATAAACTGTGAATCTTGATAGTGGAGTTCAGCCAGCAGGGCCCTGGTGGAAGGAGAGCTTCAGAGGAAGCCCAGAGTGCCAGCAAAAGCATTCCTGACATTGGCCAGCACTGGAAAGAAAAAGAGAAAAGAGAAAATGCAGTTAATAGGCTTAGCTGAGAAACAGCATATTAGTAAGAGGAACTTTAAATTAAGACTCCACAACAATGGGAGTTTTAGCCAGGCCCACTGGTACCAACTTGTAATCACAGCGATTGAGAAGCTGTGGCAGAGAGATCACAAGTTCAAGCCCTGCCTGAGCTACAAAATGAGTGAGTTCAAAGCCAGCCTGGGCAACTTAGTGAAACTCTATCTCAAAATAAACAGTGAAAAGGAATAAACAAGACCTGGTATGGCACATGCCTATAGTCGCAGAACCTGGGAGGTAGAGGCAGGAGGACTGGGAGTTCAAATTCAGCCTCAGCTATATAGCGAGTTGGAATCCAGGCTGGGCCAAATGAGACCTTATCTCAAAAACTTGGGTCACTGTAACAAGGAGAGTAATTTACGCACACACCTGAGTTCTGGATGCTTTTCTGTTGCAGCTTTTCATCAGTATTAGCATATACCTGGCATGACAACATTTAAAGTATTAATCAAAATACATTTTACATGACTAAAACTATAGAAAAGTAAAAAGGTCATGGATGATGTAGCTCAGTGGTAGAGGTGCTTGGCTTACCCAGAAGGCACAAAGTGTTAGGTTCAATCCCATCATGATAACAAGCCAAAAAAAGGCAGAGGAACTGGGAACTGTCGGATGAATTACAGCCATGCCAGAAACAGCCAGGCTCTCCAGCTCACTTTGTGTCTCTAGCCCAAGGGAACCTGAGTTTCTTAATTTTTGTTTGTTCAGTTCACCTTAGATTCAGTAGGAGTTGTTTCCTTCTTTATATTTGTTTATTTAATTATTTGGATAAGATAGCACTGTGTTGCCACAGTGGGCCTCAAGCTCCTAATCTCTTCTTCCTTTCTGCCTTCCTTGTACTGGGGATTGTAGCCTCCTGCCCAGCTTGAGCTAACTTAAGTAGATTCTGATTTTTTTTCTTTTCTCTTCCTTTTTGATCAGTCATGCATCCTTCCTTCCTTCTTTTCCTTTTTTTTAAATTAACTGTATTTACTTAAGATTCATTTAGCTTTATGTGCATAAATGTTTTGTCTGCATGTACGTATGTGCATCACTTGCCTGTCTGGTGCTTGCAGAAGTCAGAAGAGCACTCCCTGGAGTGGCACTGATGGGTTCTTCCTCTGCAGAAGCAGGAAGTATTCTTAACCACAAGCCATCTCTCCAGCCTCCTGTGGTTTTGTTCTTGTTTTGTTTTGTTGTTGTTGTCTGTTTTTAAAGGAAGGGTTTATTTTATCAAGTTTCTTATCTGTTACAAACCTATTCATCATTTTATGTATTTTACACACAAATGGTTGTCTGCGAAAGCTCATTTGCCGTGGTACAAGGGTCAGAAAACAACTTTGTGGGGCTGGTTTTCTCCACATTTCTGTGGATCATGGGGACTCCAGCTCAGGTTTCTCAGCTCTCAGCTCGCATACACGGCATGCTCCTTCACCTGCTGAGCCATCTCTCTGCCCTTTGTTTTTTTGCTCTCTGAGAGAGGATTTCACGTAGCTTGGACTGACCTACATGATGCTCATGTAGCCAACCATGGTATTTTGACTTCTCTAGGAGGTCCTACTTGAGCTCTGGCATCACAGGCACACACCAACCCTCTGCTTTTGAAGGAGCCTTACACAATACTTAAATCACTGTCTCAGGAAACAGATCAAAACAAAGCAAAACAAAAAAAAAATTAAAAAATACTTATAAGTAAACAAACAATAATGTAGCGCTCCTTTTTAAAACTTGGAGTGTTCAGACCTCAACTTCCCTTCCAACCTCCCAGCTCTTCGTAGGAGAGAGAAGGTAGTGGGGAAAAGGAGCTCCTTTACTTATCCTGGCTGTTTAGAGATATCCCAATCTCCATCAAGAGCAGACGCAGCCAGCAGTCTCCTCCACACCGCTAGGAAGAGTTACTCCCCATCTTTCTACTCCAAACTGCCATACCAGCTCTCTCTCTCTCTCTCTCTCTCTCTCTCTCTCTCTCTCTCTCTCGTCTCTCCAAAATGCTATGTGCCACATGACAACACCTTAGGCCACACCACTCTTTCTGGGCTCTCAAATTTAAATTCTCAGAGTCTTAGACCAGGTCCCTCTTTGTGCAGCTACCAGCTAGAAAAAGCCTCGCCCCAAAGGTTAAAATTAACAGCTATGGACACCGATAGTCCAACCAAAATCCCACACTTGGGATTAAAACAAAAACATATTTACATAACATAACTGACTTTACAAAGAAACCAAAACTCCCATTACAGGGCTTTTCTGTATAACCCTGGCTGTCCTGGAACTCTCTGTGGACCAGACTGGGCTCAGGGATTTGATTGCCTCTGCACCACTACCACCTATTGGTCTTGCTGTATTCTTTTTGATTTCTCTCTTCTGGTTTTTTATTTGGTTGGTTTTTGGGTTTTTCAAGACCTGGTTTCTCTGTGTAGCCCTGGCTGTCCTGGACTCTCTTTATAAACCAGGCTGACCTGGAATTCACAAAGATCTGCCTGCCTCTGCCTCTCTGAATGCTGGGATTACAGGTGTGTGCCACCATGCCAAACAAACTAGAAGCAAAAAAAACCAAAAGGGCTTTTCTTTTCTTTCTCTCTTTCTTTCTCTCTCTCTCTTTCTTTTTTCTTTCTTTCTTGAGACAGGGTTTCTCTGTGTAGCCTTGGCTGTCCTAGAACTCAATCTTTAGACCAGGCTGGCCTTGAACTCAGAGATCTGCCTGCTTCTTGTTGTTGGATTCTTTTTCTTTTCTTTTCCTTTTCTATTTTGTTTTGTTTGTTTTATTTTTTGAGACAGGGTTTCTCTGTGTTGCCTTGGCTGTCTTGGACTTGCTTTGTGGACCAGGCTGGTCTTGAACTTACTGCCTGCCCCTGCCTCCCTGAGTGCTGTGATCAAAGGCAAGTGTCACCATGTCCGGCTTCTTCTTTTCTTTTTTTTTCTTTCTTTTTTAAAAAAAATTATAAAATTACATTTAGTGTCAGGTGGTGTTGTTGAAAGCCTTTAATTCCAGAACCTAGGAAGCAGAAGTAGGCAGATATCTGAGTTGTGAGACTAGCCTTGTCTATAAGAGTAAATTTCAGCACAACCAGGGCTACACAGAGAAACCCTATCTCAAAACAAACAAAAATGTGATAGACAGTGGCTGAGAATGTAGCTCAGTGGCAGATCATTTACCTAGGGTATGAGTTAAATTCCCAATACCACAAAAAGAAATAAAAAAACCCCTGATAGACAAAAATCTACATCTAATGAGATAAAATACCTAGTAACTACTGTGAGCCTGCAACTAAGATTTACAAGATTGACAGCAAAACAGAGAGATAATGACAGATATACTCTGATACCTCATAGACCCCTGGGGTAAAATTATAGCTCAATGGGGAACTGAGAAAGAACTGAATAACTATCAGGAAGGGAGTCCAGTCCTTCTACAGCTGCTTCCTCTTTCCTTTTTTAAGAGACATCCAGAATGTCTATTCTTTCCCCCACACAAAATAGGGACAGAACTGGGTGGGATGTGGGTTTCTCCATTTTGCTGAATATTCTTTGCCAATGAGAGATCTCATCCCCATTGGAACTGTCCCCCCAACACACACAGACACAGATACACACACACACACACACACACACACACACACAGCCACCTTCCTCTGGTGTCGGCTTTCAGTTAACCCTGAGTTACCTGATGAAATGTTATAGCTGTCCAGAAGTAATAGGCAGGCAAGACCTCAAGATTCAACCCTACCACCACTCTTGCTGCTACATTCAAGTCACAGCAGGCCCCAGAGTGAAGTTCCAAGTGAGACTTGTGAAGAGGTATACAGGGCTTGGAAAGAATCACTTGAATAAACACATTTATATAGTTGGAGATCCAGGGAACATGTGTGAGAAGGACTGTGAAAGATATTGGATAATGGTGAAGAAAATATAAAACGGAATCTGGCCTGTTTATAAATACAAACCCAGTAAACAAGATTCTTCATTTAATGTTGTCACCACAAGAGTTCCAAAAGACCTTAAAGATGGGTGCAGAAGCACATGCCTCTAATTCTGGCCCTAACCCTGAGAATCTGAGAGTTTGAGGCCAGCCTGGGTATTGTGAGTCTGCTATGTCAAACATAGATGGCCATGTCTGTGTCTTTCCACAATGTCAGAATTTATTGAGTTTACAAGCTATAGTGATTTTGTTGGCTGGAAATTGCCAAGTGTCCCAAGTTCTCTTAACAGATGATTATTGAGAAACACAAGTTCTTTTATCCTAATCTATTTTTATTTTTAATTTTGTGTGCGGTATTACACGTTTGTGTTATGCACACCTGTGCCTGTGTGTGGAGGCCTGAAATTGTTTTACTCTCCACTGGGGCTGGATAGATGGCTCAGGGATTAACAGCACTTGTTGCTCTTGCAGAGGATCTGTGTTCAATTCAAGCACCTACATGTTGACTCACAACCATCTATAACTTCAAATTCAGGGGATCTTATGGGTCCCTTGAACCCCCAACACACACATGATACTTATACATATGTACAGGCAAAACACTCATACACATAAAATACAAAATTAAAAAATTAAAGCATTATTTTTAAATAGGTGTGTGTGTGTGTATGTGTGTGTGTCTGTATGTGTCTATGTATAGGTATGTGAGCAAGAGTGCAAGGGCCCACTAAGGTAAGAGATATCAGAGCCCATAGAGATGGAATTACAGGTGGCTGTGAGCTATCTGATGTGGGTGATGAGAACAGCTTATGAGTAGTATTCACTTTTAACGACTGAGCCATCTATCCAGACCCTCCTTGTTTGTTTGTTTGTTTGTTTTTGAGGCAGGGTCTCATTATACATCCCTGGCTGGCCTGGAACTAGCTATGTAGACCAGGCTGGCCTTAAACTCACAGAGATATGACTACCTCTGCCTCTTCAGTGTTGGCATTAAAGATGTATTCATTCTCTCATGCCTAGCAGTCACCTTTACTTTTTGAGATAAGGTCTTAGTTAGGGTTTCTATTGCTGTGATAGAACACTATAGCCAAAATCAATTTGAGGAAATGATTTATATGGCTTATACTTCCATCATAGCCCATTATCTAAGGAAGTCAGGACGGGATTAAATAGGGCAGAAACCTGAAGGCAGGAGCTGAGCAAAGGCCATGAATATGCTGCTTAAGTACTTGATTCTCATGGCTCATCTGGCCTGCTTTTTTGTAGCATCCAGGACCACCAGCCCAGGCATGACACCATCCATGGTAAGCTGGGCCCTCTCACATCAATAATCAATTAAGAAAACACAGCCTGACATGATGATCCAGGCCTGTAATCCCAGCACTTTAAGAGGCAGAAGTAGGCGGATCTCTGTGAGTTCAAGGCCAACCTGATCTACAAAGTTAGTCCAGGACAGCCCAGGTTACACAGGTGAACCCTGTCTCAAAAAAACAAAAACAAAACAAAACGAGCCAATAATGATCTCTCACTAACTCTGGAGCTTATTCACTCAACAAGGTGGTCGGGCCAATGAGGTTCAGAGATCTGCTTGTCTTCACACTGAAGGGTTGTCTCAGGGACATACTTCACACCTGTCATTTTGTGTAAATTCTAAGGATCCAGACTCAGGTCCTTGTGCTTATGAGGCAGGTACTGAGCCATCTCTTAATCCCTTTTATTCCAATTGTAACTACTAATATTAACTCTCATATCACACAGTTACTACATCTGTATGTATATCTGTTGGTTACAGAATGGCTATAAAAGGATTAAAGAGGTTTACTCTAAGCAAAGGCTGATGGAGACACAGAGGGCATCTCAGGAATCTCAGGCTCTTAGTTAATTTGTTAACTCTCTCTCTCTACTGGAGAGCTGTTGGAGGGCTTGCCACAGAGTAAAGCCAAAGTCACAGATTGGAACCAAGACTCAATTTTGAGCTGGAAATGGTAGTGGCACACACCTTTAATCCAAGCACTCAGGAGGCAGAGGCAGGCAGATCTCTGAGTTCTAGACCAGCCCAGGCTACATAGTAAATCCCAGGGCAACCAACATCATAAGACCCTGGGTCATAAAATAAACAAGACTCATGGTTGAGTGGAGGTGCTCAAGTGAGGTGCAGGACTCAGTTCAGGGGGACAATAAGCCATCTCTGCAGTGTAGACCAAGCTGATATGAAGATATTGGATAAGCAGATCTTGTCTGTCGGTCCTTGACATGACACATATACTATATGGTCAGATGATAGCTAAGTAGTGGTTGTGACCATCACAGTGTTAGATTTTTTTTCTTGTGTGTATGTGTGTATGTGTCTGTGTGTTTGTGTTCAGACATGTGTGAGTGTGTACATGTAAAGGCCCAAAGTTGATGTCTGGTGTTTTCCTCAGTTGTTTTTTTCCCTCTTCTGGCTTTTCTTCTTCTTCTTCTTCTTCTTCTTCTTCTTCTTCTTCTTCTTCTTCTTCTTCTTCCTCCTCCTCCTCCTCCTCCTCCTCCTCCTCCTCACTATTATTATTATTATTATTATTATTATTATTATTATTTTGAAGAAGGGTCTCTCACTGAACCTGGTGCTGGCCAGAAAGCTCATGTTTTTACCTCTCCATCACTAGGATTACAGGTGTGAACCACTATACATGGGTGCTAGAGATTGAATTCATGTTTGCGTGGCAAACACTTTACCTACTAAGCCATCTTCCCAGCTCTCTAGTGCCTCCTCTGTTTGGAGTTTAAGTGTTAATTCTGTGTCTTTCTTCAATCTGGTGGGTCTGATCATTTCTCTGTCTGGGTCTTCCTGATATCTTAATATGCCTTTGTGATCATCTGGGCTCAGTGTATTTTGATAACTTTATGGTATGACATCCTTTTAAGGTGGATATGGTGGCACATGCCTTTAATCCTAGTAGTCAGGAGGCAGAGGCAGATGAATCTCCATAAGTTCAAGGACAGTCTAGTTTTGAATTATTTATTTATTTGTTTGTTTGTTTATTGAGACAGGGTCTCAGTATGTAGATGTAGCTATCCTGGAACTCACTATCATGACCAGGCTGGCTACTATACCAGGTTAAAGATATTCTTTTGTTTTCTCTTTTAGACCTATTCATTTTTTTGTGGATGAGTGTTTTGCCTACATGTGTGCATAGGTACCACATGTGTATCTGGTGCACAGAGAGGCCAGAAGAGGGTGTCATATACCCTGGAACTGGAGTTACAGACAGTTGTGGGTGCCAGGAACCAAACCTGGGTCCCCTACAAGAGCAGCAAGTCCTCGTAAACAGTGAGCCATCTCTCTAGCCCAAGGAATGAGATAATTTTAAAGATACTTGCGCCTTTCCCTTTGGCTATTAGACTGTTAAAAGAACACCCCCTCCAAAAAAAAAAAGAACACTCCCCAAATCATTGGAATTTCTCCAGGAATCTCATGATGGGAGAAGGAAAAGTCTCTGAAGCCTGGTGACAGCCATGGAGAAGCTTGTCTGGAAGGAAGATTTCAGTCTGACAACTTGTCAGGTCACTTTGCAGGAGAGACTGGAGCTGGCTGGCAATGATGGTAAGCAAGGCCACACCTTGAGCAGCATTGCTAAATTATTTAAACTGAAGCCTGGGCTGGAGAGAAAACTCATAGGTAAGGCCACCTGCCAAGCCTGACAACCTGAGTCAGTCACCAGCATTTGTCTGACCTCCACATGAGTGCTGTGGCCTCTCACAGATAAACAAATGTAACAGCAGCAGCAGCAATAATAAGAAGTCTGTTACGTTGGACTACTCAGTGGATAGAACATTTGCCTTGTAAGTAGGAAGCTCTGCGTTCCATTCCTAGCACTGAATAAATGGGTGTGGTGGTACATGCCTTTAATACCAACACTGGAGAAGGTGGAGGAGCAGAAGTTCATCTATGGCTGCATATCAGGTTGAGGCTAGCCCTCTTTGTATTAGACTCTGTCTCCAAAATAAATAAATGAAACAGAATAAACCTAAAACTTAGCTGGGTGCAGTGGCGAATGTCTGTAATCCCGGCACTTGGGGAGACAGAGGCAGGTAGATCTCTGTGAGTCTGAGACCAGCCTGGTCTACAAACCTGGTGTACAGCCAAGGTTACATAGAGAAACTCTGCCTCCAAAAACCAAAACCTAAAACAAACAAACACAACCCTAAACCTCAACCCCATGTCAGGACCCCAAAGATAGATTTGTACTTTGTACTGTTTGTGCATGCTTGCTTGCGTGTATATGCATATGTGTGCGTGTGTGTGTGTGTGTGAGAGAGAGAGAGAGAGAGAGAGAGAGAGAGCGAGAGAGAGAGAGAGAGAAAAAAAACTTTTGTTCTTCACATTGGATTTACACTGAATATTTATCCTTTATTTCTTGTCCGTTTAATTTGCCTTTCAGGATAGGTGGCTACCTTAGAATTTCTATTGTTGTGATAAAACAGCATGACCAAAGCCATGTGTGATGGTACACACCTTTAATCCTAGCATTTAGGAAGCAGAGGCATGTGGATCTCTGGGATCTCTGTGAGTTTGAGGCCAGCCTAGTCTACATTATGAGTTCTAGTACAGCCAGAGCTATACAGTCAGACCCTGTCTCAAACAAAGAAAAACAAAAAACAAAAACAGTGACTAAAATCAGCTTGGGGAGGAAAGGATTTATTTCATCTTACATTTTGTAATCCATCATCCACGAAAATTAAGTCAGAAACTCAAGCCAGGAACTGAAGCTGAAACCATGGAGGAAGGCTTGTTCCCCAGGGATGCTTAGTCTACCTTATCATATACCCCAGGACAACCTGCCCAGGGGTGGCACCACCCACAATGGGCTGGCTCTTCCTACATCAATCACTCATAAGAAAATGCACCACAGGATAATTTGGTGATGCATTTTCTTAAATGAGGTTCCCTCTTCCCAAATGAGTCTAGCTTGTATCAAGTAGACATAAAAGTAGCTGGCATAGCCTAGCTAGCTCGGCATTAACTCCAGTAACATTATTTCTTTTTACTAGGAGAGCCAAGAAGACTTCCTGAAAGAACTAAACTTAATATGGCTCTAAGTTAAAAAACGGCTTTCCTCCAGTCTTTAAGCTGCCTTTCTTTGAGTCTTAGCTGAGTTGAAAAATGCTAAGTTCACCCTGAGACATCAGTCTGCTGAGCCAGATAAGAGACAAAAGAGGAAAATCCTACCACCCTGCAGGCTGCTGCTTTGAACCAGCCTAGCAACTGCACTGCAGATGACTTCTAGGTAGCAGCTACTAGCTTCCCTCAACCTTATACAAACTCTGGCCCCTAGCGATGGAGAGCCAATATTTTCTGTAGAGCACTGGCCCTCTCTGCATAGGATAGAGAACACATGTCTTCGCTTATGATATCTTTTGCTCCATGTGATTTCAGCCTAAGTTTCCACCTAACACGCACCTTTTTTGAGAAATGAAATTCTTTGAAAATTGCATTTGTGTAAGAGGAACCCCAATATCTCTGAAGAGCTCTGTGATCACTCTTCTCGCAGGCCAGACCTTATTTCGGGAACTGTAGTAGTCACACAATTTAATTAGAAAAACAAATTCAGTGGGAGTGACTAGATGCCAGGATGGCAGGGCCAAGCAGTGGCATCGGATCACCAAAGGTGAGGTAGGCTGAGCCACTGTATATAAATAGCAGTCAAATCAGCAGTCAGAATAGTCCAGTGTCTCCTCCCACCCCCAGCAAGAATGGCTATTATTAAAAGGACAGGAGATACTAAACACAGGCAAGGATATGGTTGTATGAGAGCACCTACCACTGTTGGGAATGTAAATTAAATTAGTATAGCCATATGGAAAACAGTACGGGAGTTTTTTTTAATTAAAAAAAGAACGACCATTTAATCCAAAATCCCACTACTGGATGTATATCTAAAGAAAATTAAGTTACTGTGTTGAGGCATCTACACCCGTGTTCAATGCAGCACTATTCAGGATAGCAGAGAGCTGCAAACAACTAAAGTGCCACCCAGATAGCTGAGGAATGGAGAGATAAAAATGCAATACACGGAATAGATTATTCTGTAGCTATAGAAAAGATGCTGTACAGTTATTGGCAACAACTTAGGTAATACTGTGGGGGACTTTTTGGTTTGGTTTGGTTTCTTTTTGTAACCCTGGATGTCCTGGAACTAACTCTATAGACCCTGTTGGCTCAACTGAGAGATCTGCCTGCCTCTGCTGCCTGAGTGCTGGGATTAAAGGTGTGCACTACCATTGTCCAGCTTGCTGCTGCTGCCGCCTCTTCTCTTCCTCCTCCACTTCCTCCTCATCTGCTTTAATGTGTAAAGATTTTGAAAGTTTTTATTTTGACAGAGTCTCATTATATAGCTCAGGCTGCTCTCCAGTTGTGATCCTCCTGTCTTAGCCTCTCAAGTACTAGGCATGTGCCATCACTACTGATGACTTCATGTTTTTACCACAAGAAAATGACAGCTGGAGCTGGGTGTGGGCAGAAGGCAGAGGCAGGCTGATTTCTGTGAGTTCTAGGCCAGCCTGGTCTACAACGTGAGTCCGGGACAGCCAAGGCTACACAGAAAAACCTTATCTTGAAAAAACAAAAAGAAAGAATGAAAAAGAAAAGAAAAATGTGGGCCTATTTACTAAGTGACTAAAAAGCTATAAAATTAGAACCACCCCCACCCAACCCCCACCACCAAAAGACTCAGCAACAGGCTTCCATTTAGCTCTGCCCTTATGATGGACAGCAGTACAAAGCCCTTAGACATTTGGAGATTTAGCTGTGGAGAAGCAGAATCTAGAATACATTTATTTGGGATTTGTGTAGTTTCTATGCACCTTTCTGCTTCCTTACAACATTATGTAAGGAATGTTACACTTTCCTATTTAGCTTGCTTCATTTTTCTCTTTGTCTTAAAAATCTCTGATCATATTTCTTCTACACAGTCTTTCCTGCAGTCAGAAATAGGAAAGACATTGGATCGTTCATGAAGGTATTTTCTAATCATGAATTATTTTCTTCCCTATAACAATTTATTTTTCTCAGTCCCCAATTGAAGCCTGAAGCAAATATTAGAGCTAATTTGGAATTAGCATACAATTGAGTTTCTTAGTAGCCTATACAGACATTTTGAAAATATATAGCATGGTCTGGGTCTTAGACCCTTGATAGAAAATTGTTTTGTATTTTTTAAAGAGGGCCTAAGGTCTTTTTTTTTTTAAATGAAATATGCCTCAAAGTGCAACATGAAATCGATCACTTCTTAGCTTATGTGTGTAACTGATCTTCCTTTATACTGCATTATGATTTATCATAATGCATATACAACATTATGATTTATCTCAGTGTAGGAATGGCTTCCAGGAACTATACCGCAACAACTCACTAGTGAACAGTGAAGAGTATAGTGCTGGGGCTGTAGAGATGGCTCAGGTTAAGAGCACTGGCTGCTCTTCCAGAGGTCCTGAGTTTAATTCCCAGCAACCGCATGGTGGCTCATAACCATCTATAATGAGATCTGGTGCCCTCTTTTGGCCTGCAGGTATTAACTTACTAACTAATTTAAAAAGTACGGTGCTGGCTTAGCACACACAGGACCTTGGGTTTGCTCTCCAGCATCACAGATACAAAACATAGCAATACGTTGTATTTAAGCTTTATTACTATCCAAGAGATATGAAACACACAAATTTCCCTGTAGGCCTTCTTATTGTTTGTCTGTTTGTTTATTTATTTGAGACAGGGCTTCTCTGTGTAGACCAGGTTGGTCTCAAACTCAGAGTTTCATCTGCCTGTGCTTCCCTGAGTGTTGGGATTAAAGGTGTGTACCACTATGCCTGGCTTTTTTATATATAAAATATTTTATTTTTGTGTGTGTGTCTGTCTATCTCGGTCTGCCCCCCTGCCCCGTGTGTGTGTGTGTGTGTGTGTGTGTGTGTGTGTGTGTGTGTGTGTGTACAGGCACCCACAGTGGCTCACAGAGATCAAAATCAGGCATCAGATCATTTGGAACTGGAGTTACAGGCATTTATGATAGCTGCTTGGATCCGAACTCTGGTCCTATGTTAAATCAGTATGTACTCCAAACTCTAGCCCCTGTGTAGGGCTTCTTTTCTTTTTATCAATGTAACATTTTCTTCTTTTACTCATGCTGTTGTCAAAGGTTGACATTCATCTTATATATGGAGGAAATTTGATGGGGATTTTTCCTAATTTGACAACTATCCTGAAAGTTTATTTGACATTACTAAACAAATTGAAGTGTCATTATAAACTTTGAAAAGCTAGCAATATGGGGAGAAAACCCACCAAGAATATAAATGTCAGGGACTGGGTTATCTTAAATATTTTCATAAGAAATAATATTATGACATCATTGTCATATAAAAGGGTGATTAAAAAGTTAAGTGATGGTGGTGCATGCCTTTAATCCCAGTATTCAGAAGGCAGAGGCAGGCAGATCTCTATGGGTTCAAGGCCAACCTGGTCTACAGAATGAGTTTCAGTATAGTCAGGGATACACAGAGAAACCCTGTCTCAAAAATCAAAACCAAGCCAGGTCTGGTGGTAATTGCCTGTAATCCCAGCACTATGGGAGGCTGAGGCAGTTAGATCTCTGTGAGTTCAAGGCCAGCCTGGTCTACAAAGTGAGTCCAGGACAACCAAGGCTACACAGAGAAACCCTGTCTCAAATTAAAAACAAACAAACAAACAAACAACAAAACACCAAAAAACAAAAACAAAAAAACCCAAAACCAAACCAACTAACCACAATCAAAGATCAGCAAATGTTTGAAATAATATAGAAATATACAGTGGTCCATTTCAATTATTTGTTTATTCCACACATGTGTCTCACTTTTAACTGAAGGCTGGTAACAGGACAGCAAACAGGCGTAAGTAATCTGTGACAGCATGGTGTTCTCAGCATAAGATGGAGCAGGCCCCTAACATATATGATCTGTGTTAACACCAACTTGTCCTAATGCTTTTACAAAATAGCAGGCAAAAGCAGTTCTAGGAAGTAAGGGTTTCTTTTGGTCCATGGTCCACAGGTATTGATCTGCCATGCTGGGAAAACATGGTGACAGGAGTGTGAGGCAGCTGGTCACATTTCTTCTATAGTCAGGAGTCAGAGATGAATACTGATGCTTAGCTCACTTTCACCTAATTTTAAATTATGACTCAGTCCAGGGCCTTAGCCCATGGAACATGCTGCTCACATCCAGGGTGGATCTTCCTCACTTAAACCTTTCTAGAAATGTGCTTACAGGCACACTGAGAGCCATGTCTCCTAGGTGTCTCTAAATCACATCACGCTTGTAATTAAGAATAGCCATAGTATAGTCTGTAATGATTTCTTTGTAACTATGATCAATACGACAAAGCTGCGGTTCTTGGATCTAACTCACATATGGGTTCAGTGTTGTTGTAAATGAAAATGAGTGTTGCACTATATAATGTTTATTATTAGCCCTAAGATTATCACAGCAGTATCATCCATCCCACTATCACAAATAATAAGACACAGACACATGTTAGATTTTATTATTTTTTAATTTTTATTAGGCTGGGGAGATATTTCACCTATGCTATCTTCATCATTCATCATTATGAATGATGAAGATAATAACTTCATCATTCACCTCCCAGCTGCCATCCAGTGCCATCCTCATCTGAGCTATCTTCTGTTGATATAGTGTTCTTGTGCAATGTATACAATTTACCCTTGTTCATTCAAATGTTGATTTGTCTACCCCACTATCTGGTTTCAATATGGACATTACATTGTGATGCTTATTCCAGGCATCACCTGTCTCAAGTTTGTGTAAACAGACTACCGTTTGTTTTCTGTATTGCCAATAAAAACAACCAGCCAATGATGGACAATAGAAAGAATAGGATAACCTGGTCAGGATGGGAGGAGAAAGAAGGAGTGGGAGGAGAGAACTGAGAGGAGAGGACCTGAAAACATCAGGAGAAATGAACCAGTTCTAAGATATGACTAAAAAGCAAGTATAATGTGGGAAATCTTAGTGGGAGTAAGCTATGCTGGCTTGGAGTTTTGAGAGGGAGTAACTTTTGCCCAGCATTGTGCTCTAAGTTAATTAAATAAATCCTATTCTCTGTGTGGTGATTTGGGTATACAGCTGGTTTGATAATAACTGCTGCTTAACCAAAAGATAAATCAATATTTAATATTAATAATAATCAACAATTTTCCATCTATAATCTCATAAATACTTTTATTCTTCATCTGGGACTTTTCACATCATTATTGGAGTCCTTCATCTAGCCCCACCTGATTCATTCTTTACACTAACCCATCATGGTGTCCTCCTTCCTCTTCTCTTCCCATCCATTTCTTTCCTGTGATTCTCCTGTCCTCAAAAGCCTAGGAACCTTAGCCATGCCTACCCCATTCTGCTCTGCCCAGGAATAGACTGTTTAATCAGCCACTCAGTTAGGTTTACACAACAAGGATAGGCATATCTACTCAGTAACCAGATCTTGAGGGCCAGTAACATGCATCAGACCAACCTTCAACAGTTCAGGGAAGCTTTCCTTGAAAAGAAAATGTCTCCATTAAGGCGTAAGCCAGGCTCATAGGGAACAAAGAACAGCTTGTCTAGAAGAGCAGGGATCACCCTCCCAAATGGCATGTAAGCAAGGTTGAATTCTCTGCCCCTTCACAAGATGGATTCTCACTGTGTTGCCCCAGTGGACCTGGAAGTTGCTATGTAGACTAGGCTAGCCTTGTACTCACAGAGATCCTGTCTGTATCTGCCTCAGGAGTCTTGAACTCCTTAGGAGCCTTGAAATCCTTAGGCTCAAGTGAAACTCCTGCCTTTGGCTCAAGAGAGTTAATATTGATTGTCATCTTGATTAGACTGAGAGACACTTAGGATTAATAAAGAACACTTCTGGGTATTCCTGTGAGGGGAGAATCACTCCCTAACCCCTGAATCTAGTAGACAGTTCCATTCAAAATTCAGGGACCTGGCTGGAATAAAAGTGGAAGGAGAGAAAGACAGCCAGAGAGTGATGAAAGCTTTTTTCTCCCTGAGCAGTTGCCATTGTCTGTGGGCATCACCTACAGCTTGTTCAGCTTTTGGTGAGTAGGCCAAGAGACTGTCAGACACTGCCAGGCCTCTAAGTCCAGCTTCTTAAACTGAGGCTTACAACAGTAACTGCATGTTGGGGTTACAAAAAAATTAGACAACAGCTAGTTTTGATGGTGTACTCCTTTAGTCCCAGCACTCTGGAGGCAAAGGCAGGAATATCTTTGTGAATTTGAGGGCAGCCTATTCTACATAGTGCGTTCCAGGATACCTCAGGACTACATACAAACCTTGTTTCAAATAAAACAGAACAAAACAAAAAACCACTTATCTAGAGGCTGGAGAGATGGCTCATCGGTTAAGAGTATTCACTGTTCAATATAAAAACACCTATATGTATACACCCATGTTCATTTTACAGAACATTACAGAAGAAATTAAAGTATGACAAAGTTAGGGAATTTTTATTAGGCTAGATTATGTGAGTGATGGGATTGTTTGGTTTTAGGCCTTTATATCTGCATAGAAACCTGATCATAATTACAGTCACAATTCCTTTCCTGACCTTTTGTCTTATTCAACAATGTGTTCTAAACTATTCATCATTTTGAAATTGGAACATAAAACAAAAACAAAACATAAAATAAAATAAAATAAAAATCATCTAAAGGCAGACATCCTAAGGCTGGCAAAAGAACTGTTTTATAAATTCTGCCTATTTGCTACTTAACATGATTTCCCCTCATGTTCCAAGATGGCTTCTTGTCCTCCAGTCATCATATTTCCATTCCACTCAACAGAAAGGACAAAGAAATGCTTCAACAAAGAACACTTTGTGGGTGTGGTACATATTTATTTTCCTTACAACAGACTGTCCCAAGAGAATTTAGTCATTATGATACCTAATATAAAGCGGTGTAGGGTGGAAAATGTCTTTATTTTCTGTACCCACATGTCCAAATGAAATCACTATATATATATTTTAATAAATATATTAAATATGTATATATTTAAGTTGGAGCAGGTCTTGCTATGTTACTGAAGTCCTTAAGCCCTTTGAAATTATAGTTAAATTGAGCCTAGAGTGAATAGAAGTTAGTTGTGCAAATCAGGAAGAGAGAACATTCCAGGCACAGAGATGACATACAAAGGTGCAAAGGGACTTGGCAGGTTATATACAGTTAGAGTGATAGTATAAAATGAAGGCTGTGAACTTGGTGTGGTGTATACATCTGTAATCTCAGAATTTAGCAGACTGACACAGGATCATGGCAGAAAATCTGAGACCAGCTCAGGCTCCTTATTGAGAGTCTTGTCTCAAAACATAACACAAAAACAAAAACAGTGGAGGTGATGGATAGAGTACCATGAAGCAAAAGTGAATGTGAAGGGATGAATTAGTACACTGATTTATGAAGGATGTGGGAAAATGAGTTGATTCGTGCTTTTGTTATGTTTGTTCTCTTTTTTTGAAACAAGGCCTTGGCTAGCCTCCAACTCAAGAGAGATCCATCTGCTTCTGCCTCCTGTGTGCTGGGATTAAAGCTTTTTGCCACCTTGCCTGACAGTTTTTAAATAAAGTGGTATCTTAAAGTAAAGTGGTATCAGTGGAAATAGTAACTAGATAGATTACAGGTTTATTTAAAAAGCAGGATTTAGGGTTAGGTGTGTTGTAGGTATAAACATGTTTTTGTTTTAATCCCAGGAGTGGGATGTGAGAATGATTCAGATAGTCCACAGATGCAAATTATTTGTCTCATTTGGGTTCTGAGAGGAGCTCTTTGCCAGCTGCAGTCTGTTTAAATCTGAGGACTCTGGAGAGAGAATAAATGCCAGAGCCCAGAGAGTGTTGAGACTCCAAGAAAGAACAAGGCTGTTGCAGCCCCCCCCAATACACACACCCCCTGAGGCTCCTGTTGCTGTTGTTGCAGTATTGGTTCCAAGGAATCCTAACCCTAACCAGCAGGAAGCAACTAAGAGAACGGTGTCCTCTCCTCTACTATCCCTTTTTCTCTCCTGCCTGGTGTTGGAGTGCTGGAAGCGATTGGGGTAAAGTAGGGAGAAAGAGATATAAAAAATGTAGATAAAAGGTTTTTTTTTGTGTGTGTTGTTGTTTTGGTTTTTTTTTGTTTTGTTTTGTTTTTGAAGTACAGAAACATAGGTGACTTGGCTCAGCACTGAGTTAAGGGCACTTGCTTTACAACCCTCGTTATCTGTGTTTGGTTCTGAGAACCCACATGAAGGTGTAAGGAGAGAAATGACACCATAAAGTTGTCCAATAGAATACGAGCACACACCATACAAACACACACAATACTAATACAGAAAACATAGAAATTGAGATTTAAGGATTAGGGTGCGGGTTGGGTGAGGAGTTAGGGGTTAGGTTTGGGTTAGGGTTAGAGGGTTAGAGTTCGGTGTTGTTATAATGCTCTTTTGGAATGTAGACACCTTACTCTTGTTTATTCAAATGCTGTATTCTCTTCCCCATTACCTGGTTTCAATCCAGACATTGCATTGTGATGCTTATTCTAAGCATCACCTGTCCCAAATTTGTGTAAACATGGCACCATTAGCTCTCTACACTGTCAATTAAAACAACCAGCCACAATGATTAAGCAATAGACAGGACAGGGTGGGACATCCTGGTTCAGAGAGGGAGGAGAGGAAGGAAGCAGGAGGAGGAGAAGCTGCAGGAAGAGCTGCAGAAGAGGTCTTGGAACAACTGAGAAATGAAGCGGGCCTAAGACATCACTAAAAGCAAGTAATGCAGGAATCTGAAGAGTAGGAAACTGTACCTGCTTAGAGGATAAGGATGAGTAACTATTGCCAAGCATTGTGTTCTAGGTTAACTAAATAAATCTTAGTCTGGTGTGGTGAATAGGTTACACACCTGTTTAGGATTAACTGCAGCTTTACTAAAAGATATATCAAGAGTAAATACTAAAAATCAATGAAACAGTTTGGGGTTAGGGTTAGAGGGTTGGGGTTTGGGTTGGGGTTTAGGGTCACGGTCAGGGTCAAGGTTTGGTTAGGGATTAGGGTCAGGGTCAGGGTCAAGGTTAGGGTTGTTAGGGTTAGGGTCAGGGTCAGGGTCAGGGTTAGAGGTTAGGGTTGGGTTAGGATTAGGGTCAGGGTAGAGGTTAGGGTCAGGGTCAGGGTCAGGGGTTAGGGTCAGGGTCAGGGTCAGGGTTAGGGGTTAGGGGTTAGGGTCAGGGTTAGAGGGTTAGGGTTAGAGTCAGGGTCAGGGTCAGGGTAGGGTTAGGTTAGGGTTAGGGGTTAGGGCTTAGGGCTTAGGGCTTAGGGGTTAGGGTTAGGGGTTAGGGTTAGGGTTAGAGGGTTAGGGTTAGGGTTAGAGGGTTAGGGTTAGGATTAGGATGAGGGTAAGGGTTAGGGATAGGTTTAGGGTTAGGATGAGGGTTAGGATGAGGGTTAGGATTAGGGTTAGTGTTAGGGTTATGGTTAGAGTTAGCTTTAGAATGAGGGTTGGGGTTAGGGTTAGGGTTAGGATGAGGGTTAGGTTTAGGGTTAGATTTAGGGTTAGGGTTAGGGTTAGGGTATTGTTAGGTTTAGGGTTAGGGTTAGCGTTGGGGTTGGGGTTAGGTTTAGCGTTTTGATGAGGGTTAGGGTTAGGGTTAGAGTTAGGGTTAAAATGAGGGTTAGGGTTAGGCTTAGGGTTAGGATGACGGTTAGGGTTAGGGTTAGGGTTAGGATGAGGGTTAGGGTTAGGGACATGGTTAGGTTTAGGATGAGGGTTAGTGTTAGGTTTAGGGATAGGGTTAGGTTTACGGTTAGGGTTAGGGTTAGGGTTAGTATTAGGATGAGGGTTAGGGTTAGGCTTAGGGTTAGAGCTAGGGTTAGAATGAGGGTTAGGTTTAGGGTTAGGGTTATGGTTAGGGTAAGGGTTAGGCTTAGGGTTAGGATGAGGGTTATTGTTAGGGTTAGGGTTAGAGTTAGGGTTAGAATGAGGGCTAGGGCTAGGGTTAGGTTTATGGTTAGGATGAGGGTTAGGGTTAAAGTTAGGTTTAGGGTTAGTGTTAGTTTTAGGGTTACAGTTAGGGTTAGGGTAAGTTTATGTTTAGGGTTAGGTTTCGGGTTAGAATTAGGGTTATGGTTAGAGTTAGATTTAGAATGAGGGTTAGGGTTAGGATGATGGTAAGGGTTAGCATTAGGTTTAGGGTTAGGGTTAGGGTTAGGTTTAGGGTTAGGGTTAGGTGTTGGAGACAAGCCCTGAGAAACTTCTGACCTTTTCTCATTCCCCCCATCCTGCTGCACCTGGTTGACCAACATCCTGCTTGACAGTTGCAGAAATGTGCTAACTGTACTATGACTTCCCAAAATAACTGCAAAGTGTTCCAGGCCCCGGGCCAAGAAGATTTTGTAACTTCCAACCTACCCCTCCCTGAGTTAAGAGGCTCTACAGTGCCCCTTTCCAACCTACCCCTCCCTGAGTAAAAAGGATTCTACACTGCGCTCCTCCCTCACCCCGCCCCTATCTAAGGTTGGCCTTAAAAGCCTGCTTCGGTCCAATAAAATTTGACTCTTGACAAGTGCACATTTGCTTGAGTCCTTCCTTTATCCCGCTCATCATTTACAGGCTGCGACCCCCTTCACCCCCACAAATAACTAGGTCCCACAGGTCGAGGCAGTTAGGTTTATGGTTATGGTTATGGTTATGGTTAGGGTTAAGGACAGGGTTAGGTTTAGGGTTAGGGTTAGGTTTAGCGTTAGGTTTAGGGTTACAGTTAGGGTAAGGGTTAGGGTTAGGTTGAGGTTTATGATTAGAGTTAGGTTTAGGGTTAGAGTTAGGGTTATGGTTAGAGTTAGCTTTAGAATGAGGGTAAGGGTTAGGGTTAGGGTTAGAGTTAGGATGAGGGTTCCGGTTCGGGTTCGGGTTACAGTTAGGGTTAGGGTTAGGTTTAGGGTTAGAGTTAGGGTTAAAATGAGGGCTAGGGCTAGGGCAAGGGTAAGGGTTAGGCTTAGGGTAGGATGAGGGTTAGGGTTAGGGTTAGGATGAGTGTTAAGGTTAAGGTTAGGGATAGGGTTAGGGTTAGGATGAGGGTTAGGGTTAGGGATAGGGTTAGGTTTAGGGTTAGGGTTAGGGTTAGGGATAGGGTTAGGGTTAGGATGAGGGTTAGGGTTAGGGTTAAGGTTAGGGTTAGGTTTAGGATGAGTGTTAGGGTTAGGGTTGGGTTTAGGGTTAGGGTTAGAGTTGGGATTAGAATGAGGGTTAGGGTTAGTGTTAGGATGAGGGTTAGGGTTAGGGATAGGTTAGGTTTAGGTTTAGGGTTAGGGTTATAGTTAGGGTTAGAATGAGGGTTAGGTTTAGGGATAGGGTTAGGGTTAGTGTAAGGGTTAGGCTTAAGGTTAGAATGAGGGTTAGGATTAGGGTTAGGGATAGAGTTAGGGTTAGGGTTACAGTTAGGGTTAGAATGAGGGCTAAGGCTAGGGTTAGGTTTATGGTTAGGATGAGGGTTAGGGTTAAAGTTAGGGTTAGGGTTAGCATTAGGTTTAGGGTTAGAGTAAGGGTTAGGGTTAGAATTAGAGATAGGGTTAGAACTATGGTTAGGGTTAGGGTTAAGGTTAGGGTTAGGATGAGGGTAAGGGTTAGGGTTAGGTTTAGGGTTAGGATGAAGGTTAGGTTTAGGATTAGGGTTAGGGTAGTATTAGGTTTAGGGTTAGAGTTAGGGTTTGGGTTAGGGTTAGGGTTAGCATTAGGATGAGGGTTAGGGTTAGTGTCAGGGTTAGGGTTAGGGTTAGAGTTAGGGTTAGAATGAGGGTTAGAGTTAGGGTTAGGGTTAGGGATAGTGTTAGTTTTAGTGTTCGGGTTAGGGTTAGCATTAGGTTTAGGGTTAGAGTTAGGGTTAGGGTTAGGAATAGGGTTAGTGTTAGGGTTATGGTTAGAGTTAGCTTTAGAATGAGGGTTAGGGTTAGGGTTAGGGTTAGGATGAGGGTTAGGGTTAGGGTTAGCGTTGAGGTTTGGGTTAGGTTTAGCATTTTGATGAGCGTTAGGGTTAGGGTTAGAATTAGGGATAAAATGAGGGTTAGGGTTAGGGTTAGGATGAGGGTTAGGGTTAGGGTTAGGGATAGGGTTAGGTTTAGGATGAGGGTTAGGGTTAGGGTTAGTGTTAGGTTTAGGGATAGGGTTAGGTTTAGGGTTAGGTTTAGGGTTAGGGATAGGGTTAGGGTTAGGGTTAGTGTTAGGTTTAGAGATAGGGTTAGGTTTAGGGTTAGGGTTAGGGTTAAAGTTAGGGTTAGAATGAGGGTTAGGTTTAGGGTTAGGGTTAGGGTTAGTGTAAGTGTTAGGCTTAGGGTTAGGATGAGG
>REGO01001150.1:122800-133805 GCA_010120015.1 Rhombomys opimus
GGCTAGGTTTATGTTTATGGCTATGGTTAGGGCTAAGTCTAAGGCTAAGGTTAGGGTTAGGGCTAAGTTTAGGGCTAGGGTTAGGGTTAGGGTTAGGGCTAGGTTTAGGGTTAGGGCTAGTGCTAGGGCTAGGGTTAGGTTTAGGGTTAGGGCTAGGGTTATGGTTAGGGAAAGGATTATGTTTATGGTTATGGTTATGGTTCAGGTTAGGTTTAGGGTTAGGGTTAGGGTTGCGGTTTGGGCTAGGGTTAGGTCTAAGGCTAGGGTTAGGGTTAGGGCTATGGCTAGGGTTAGGTGTATTGTTAGGGTTAGGGTCAGGGTTAGGGTTAGTGTTAGGGTAGGGTCAGATTTAGGGCTAGGGCTAAGGTTAGTGTTATTGTTAGGGTTAGGTCTAAGGCTAGGGTTCCGGTTAGGCCTAGGGCTAGAGTTAGAGTTATGTCTAGGGTTAGGATTAGGGTTAGGGTTAGGGTCTGGATTAAGTTTAGGGTTAGGGATAGGGTTAGTGTTGGGGTTAGGGTTAGGGTTAGGGTTAGGGTTAGGGTTAGGGTTAGGGATAGGTTTTGGGTTAGGGCTAGGGCTAGGGCTAGGGCTAGGGCTCCTGTCATGGTTAGAGCCAGGGTTTCGGTTAGGTTTAGGGTTAGGTTTCAGGCTAGTATTAGGGTTAGGTCTAGGGCTAGGTTTAGGGTTAGGGCTCGTGTTAGGGTTAAGGCTGCGGTTAGGGTTAGGGATAGGGTTAGGGTTAAGGTTAGAGTTAGGGCTAGGGCTAGGGATAGGGTTAGGTTTAGGTTTAGGGTTAGGGTTAGGGTTAGGTATAGGGTTAGGGTTAGGGTTAGGGTTAGGGCTAGGGTTAGTGTTAGGGAAAGGGTCATGGTTATGGTTAGGGTTAGGGTTAGGTTTACGATTAAGGTTAGGGTTGGGGTTTGGGCTAGGTTAACGTTTAAGGTTAGGGTTAGGGTTAGGGTTAGGGTAGGATGAGGGCTATGGCTAGGGTTAGGTGTATTGTTAGGTTTAGGGTCAGGCTTAGGGTTAGGGTTAGGGTTAGGTTTAGGGCTAGGGTAAGGTTTAGGGCTAGGGCTAAGGTTAGGGTTATTGCTAGGATTAGGTCTAAGGCTAGGGTTCGGGTTAGGCCTAGGGCTAGGGTTAGAGTTATGTCCAGGGTTAGGGTTAGGGTTAGGGTTAGGGTTAGGGTTAGGGTTAGGTTAGCGTTAGGTTTAGGGTTAGGGCTACTGCTAGGAATAGGGTTAGGTTTAGGGTTAGGGTTAGGGATAGGCTTAGGGTTAGGGTTAGGGTTAGGGCTAGGGTTAGGGTTAGCGTTATCATTAGGTCTTGGGCTAGAGCTAGGGTTAGGGTTAGGGTTAGGGCTAGTGTTATGGCTAAGTCTAAGGTTAGGTTTAGTGTTAGGGTTAGGGCTAAGGCTAAGTTTAGCATTAGCGCTAGGGTTAGGGTTAGTTTTAGGTTTAGGGTTAGGGCTAGGGCTAGGGTTAGTGTTATGTCTAGGGTTAGGGTTAGGGTTAGGTTTAGGGTTAGGATTAGGGCTAGTGTCAGGGTTAGGGCTGGGGTTAGGGTTAGGGTTACGTTTAGGGTTAGGATTACGGCTAAGGCTAGGGTTAAGTTTAGGGCTAGGGTATGGGCTAAGGCTAAGGTTAGTATCAGGGGTAGGGCTAGGGTTAGGTTTAGGGTTAGTGTTAGGTCTAAGCCTAGGGTTAGGTTTAGGGCTAGGGTTAGGTCTAAGGCTAGATTTAGGGTTAGGTCTAAGGCTCGGGTTAGGGTTAGGGCTAGGGCTAGGTTTAGGGTTATGGCTAGGGTTAGGGTTATGGCCTGGATTATGTCTAGGTTTAGGGTTAGGGTTAGGGTTAGGGTTAACGGAAGGTGTGGGGATAGGGGTATGGTTAGGTTTAAGGCTAGGGTTAGGGTTAGGTTTAGTGTTAGGTTTAGGGCTAGTGTTAGGGTTAATTCTAGGGCTAGGGTTAGAGCTAAGGCTATGGTTAAGGTTAGGGCTAAGGTGTGGTCTAAGGCTAGGGTTAGGGATAGGTCTAGGGCTAAGGTTAAGGGTGGGGCTAGGTTTATGGTTAGAGCTTGGCTTGGGCTAGGTCTAGGGCTAGGGGTAAGCCTAGGTCTAGAATTAGGGCTAGGGTTAAGGTTAGGGCTAAGGCTAGGTTTAGGGTTATGTCTAGGGTTAGGGTTAGGGTTAGCGTTATGTCTAAAACTAGGGTGAGGGTTAGGGCTAGGGATCGGGCTAGGGTCAAGGTTAGGGCTAGGGTTAGGGTTAGGATTAGGGTTAGGTTTAGGTTTAGGGCTAGGTTTAGGTCTAGGGCTAGGGTTAAGGTTAGGGCTAGTGTTAGGCTTAGGTTTAGGGCTAGGATAAAGCTAGCATTAGGGTTAGGTCTAAGGCTAGGGTTAGGGTTAGGGCTAGGTCTAGGGTTAGGGTTAGCATTAGGTCTAGGGCTAGGGTTAGGGTTAGGTTTAGGGTTAGGTTTATGGCAAGAGTTAGCATTAGGTCTAGGTCTAGGGTTAGGGTTGGGTTAGGTTTAGGATTAGGGTTAGGGCTAGTGTTAGGGTTAGGGTTAGGTATAGGGCTAGGGTTATTTTTAGGGTTAGGGTTAGGGCTAGGACTAGGGTTAGGGGTAGGGTTAGGATTAGTGTTAAGTTTAGGGTTATGTTTAGAGTTTGTTAGGGCAAGGGTTAGGGTTAGGGTTAGTGTTAGGGTTATGGTAATGGTTCGGGCTAGCGTTAGGGTTAGGGTTAGGGTTAGGGCTAGGGTTCGGGTTAGGTTTATTGTTAGGTTTAGGGCTAGGGTAGGGTTAGATCTAGGGCTAGGGTTAGGGTTAGGGCTAAGGTTAGGGTTTGGTTTATTGTTAGGGTTAGGATTAGGGCTAGGGCTAGGGCTAGAGTTAGAGCTAGGGTAAGTGTTAGGTTTAAGGTAATGGTTCGAGCTAGGGTTAGGGTTAGGGTTAGGGCTAGGGTTCGGGTTAGATTTAGGGTTAGGTTTATGGCTAGGGTTAGGGTTAGGTCAAGGGCTAGGGCTAGGGTTAGGGCTAGGGTTAGGGTTATCGTTAGGGTTAGGGTTAAGGTAAGGTTTCGTGCTAGTGTTAGGATTAGTGTTAGGGTTAGGGCTAGGGTTCGGGTTAGGTTTATTGTTAGGTTTATGGCTAGGGTAGGGTTAGGTCTAGGGCTAGGGTTAGGATTAGGGCTCGTGTTAGAGTTAGGGCTATGGTTAGGGTTAGTCCTTGGGTTGGGGTTAGGGATAGGGATAGGGTTTGCGTTAGTGTTAGGTCTTGGGCTAGGACTATGGTTAGGGTCAGGTTTAGCGTTAGGGCTAGGGTTAGGTTCAGGGTTCCGGTTAGGGTCAGGGTTAGGGTTAGGGTTAGGGTTAAGGCTAGGGTTATGGTTTGGGCTAGGTCTAACGTTAGGATTATGGCTAGGATTAGGTCTAAGGTGAGGGTTCGGGTTTAGGGCTAGGGCTAGGATTAGGTTAGGGCTAAAGTTAGGTCTAAGGTTAGGGTTAGGGCTAGGATTAGGATTAGGCCTAGGATTAAAGTTAAGGTAAGGGGTTGGGCTAGGGTTAAGGTTAATGTTAGGGTTAGTGCTAGGGTTAGGGTTAGGGCTAGGGTTAGGGCTAAGGCTAAGTTTAGGTTTAGGGCTAGGCTTAGGGTTAGGGCGAGGGTTAGGGTTAGGTCTAGGCCTAGGGTTAGGGTTAAGGCTAGTGTCAGGGTTAGCTTTAGGATTAGGGTTAGGGCTAAGGGTTAGGTTTAGGTCTAGGTCTAGGGCTAAGGGTAGGCCTAGGTCCAGGGTTATGGTTAGGGATAGTGCTAGCATTAGTGATAGGGTTAAGGTTAGGGTTAGGTCTAGGGGTAGGTTTAGGATTAAGGCTAGTGTTAGGGTTAGGTTTAGAATTAGGGTTAGGGCTAGGGTTAGTGTTAGGGCTAGGTCTAAGGCTAGGTGTAGGGCTAGGTCTCGGGTTATTGTTATTGTTAGTGCTAGCATTAGGGGTAGGGTTCGGGCTTGGTTAGAGTTAGGGCTACGGTTAGGGTTAGGGCTAGGCTGTGGGTTAAGTCTAGTGTTAGGATTAGAGCTAGGACTAGGTTTAGGGTTAGGGATAGGTTTAGGGTTAGGGTCAGGGCTAGGGTTAGGGCTAAGGCTAAGTTTAGGGTTAGGGCTAAGGTTAGGGTTAGGGTTAGGGTTAGGGCAGGGCTAGGGTTAGGGTTAGGGCTAGGGTTAAGTCTAAGGCTAGGGTTAGGGTTAGGGACAGGGCTAGGGTTAGGGTTAGGTTTAGGGCTAGGGTTAGGGCTAGGGTTAGGTCTAAGACTAGGGTTCGGGTTAGGGCTAGGGCTAGGGTTAAGGTTACGTCTAGGGCATGGGCTAAGGCTAGGATTTGGGTTTGGTCTAGCACTAGGGTTAGTGTTATGGCTCAGACTAGTGTTATTGTTAGTATAAGTGCAAGCGTTTGGGTTAGTGCTAGGTCTAGGTTTAGGGCTAGGGTTAAGGTTAGGGCTAGGGTGGGGGCTAAAGCAAGGGTTACTGTTAGGGCTAGGGCTAGGGTCAGGGTTAGGGCTAGGGCTAGTATTAGGGTTAGGGCTAGGTTTAGGGCTAGGATTAGGGTTAGGCGTAGTGTTAGGTTTAAGGTAAGGTGTCAGGCTAGGGTTAGGGTTAGGTTTAGGGCTAAGATTAAGGGTAATGTTAGGGCTAGGGTTAGTGTTAGGGTTAGGGCTAGGGATAGGGTTAGGTTTGGGTTAGGGTTAGGGTCAGGGTTAGGATTAGGGTTAGTGTTAGGGTTATGGTTAGGGCTAGGGTTAGGGCTAGGGCTAAGGTTAGGGTTAGGGCTAGGGTTAGGTCTAAGGCTAGGGGTAGGTTTAGGGCTTGGGCTAGGTTTAGGGTAGGGCTAGTGTTAGGTCTAAGGCTACGTTTAGTATTGTGCTAGTGCTAGGGTTAGGGTTAGGGCTAGGGTGTGGTTTGGGTTTAGTGTTAGGTTTAGGGTTAGGGCTAGGGTTAAGGTTAGGGTTAGGGTGTGGGCTAAGGCTAGGGTTAGGGTTTGGTCCTGGGCTAGGGTTAGTGTTAGGGCTCAGACTAGTGTTATGGTTAGTATAAGGGCAAGGGTTAGGGTTAGTGCTAGGTCTATGTTTAGGGCTAGGGTTAAGGTTAGGGCTAGGGTGTGGTCTAAGGCAAGGGTTAGGGTTAGGGCTAGGGCTAGGGCTAGGGTCAGGGTTAGGGCTAAGTCTAGGGTTAGGGTTAGGGCTAAGGCTAGGGTTAGGATTAGGGCTAGGTCTAAGGTTAGGGTTTGGCTAGGGTTAGGGCTAGGACTAGGTTTAGGCCTAGGGTTAGGTTTAAGGTTAAGGGTCCAGCTAGGTTTAGGTTAGGTTTAGGGCAAAGGCTAAGTTTAGGGTTAGGGTTAGGGTTAGGGTTATAGCTAGGACTAGGGTTAGGGTTAGGGTTACTGTTAGGGTTAGGGTTAGGATTAGGGTTAGGGTTAGTGTTAGATCAGGGCTAGAGCTAGGTTTAGGGTTAGGGTTAGGGTTAGGGTTAGGTCTAAAACTTGGGTTAGGGTGAGGGCTAGGTTTAGGTTTAGGGCTAGGGTTAGGGCTAGGGATTAGCGTTAGGGTTAGGGTTAGGGTTAGGTTTAGGGTTAGGGTTATAGCTAGGACTGGGGTTAGGGTTAGGGTTACTGTTAGGTTTAGTGTTAGGAATAGGGTTGGGTTTAGCGTTAGATCAGGGCTACAGCTAGGTTTAGGGTTAGGGTTAGGTCTAAAACTAGGGTTAGGGTTAGGGCTAGGTTTAGGTTTAGGGCTAGGGTTAGGGCTAAGGCTCAGTTTAGGGTTTGGGCTAGGTTTAGGGCTAGGGTTAGGGTTAGGTTTAGGGTTAGGGTAAGGGTTAGGTTTAGGATTAGGGTTAGGGTTAGCTTTAGGGCTAGGTCTAGGGTTAATGTTTGGGCTAGGGTGTGGGCTAAGGCTAGTGTTATGGTTAGGTCTAGGTCTAGGGTTAGGTCTAGGGCTAGTGTTAGCTCTAAGGTAGGGTTACGGTTAGGGCTAGGGCTAGAATTAAGGTTAGGGCTAGGGTTAGGAGTAGGATTAGGGTTAGGCCTAGGGTTAGGGTTATGGTAAGGTGTTGGGCTCAGTTTAGGGTTAGAGTTAGGGCTAGGGTTAGGGTTTGGTCTAGTGTTGGGGTAAGGCTAGGGTTAGGGTTAAGGCTAGGTTTAGGGTTAGAATTCGGGTTAGGGCTAGGTTTAGGATTAGGGATAGGGTTAGGTTTAGGGCTAGGGCTAGGGTTAGGTTTAGGTTTAGTGTTAGGGTTAGGGTTAGGGCTAGTGTTAGGTTTAGGGCTAGGGCTATTGTTAGGGTTAGGTAAAAAACTAGGGTTAGGTCTAAAACTAGGGTTAGGTTTAGGGCTAGGGTTAGGGCTAAGGCTAAGGTTAGGGTTTTGGCTAGGTTTAGGGTTAGGGTTAGGTTTAGGGTTAGGGTAAGGGATAGGGTTAGGGTTAGGATTAGGGCTAGGATTAGGGTTAGTGGTAGGGTTAGGGTTAGGTTTAGGGCTAGGTCTGGGGTTAATGTTTGGGCTAGGGTGTGGGCTATGGCTAGGGTTACGGTTAGGTTTAGGGCTAGGATTAGGGCTAGGGCTAGTGTTAGCTCTAAGGCTAGGATTAGGGTTAGGGCTAGGGCTAGAATTAGGGTTAGGGCTAGGGTTAGGAGTAGGATTAGGGTTAGGCCTAGGGTTAGGGTTATGGTAAGGTGTTGGGCTCAGTTTAGGGTTAGGGCTAGGGCTAGGTTTAGGTTTAGTGTTAGGGTTAGGGTCAAGGTTAGGGTTAGGGTCAAGGTTAGGCCTAGGTTTAGGGCTAGGGCTAGTGTTAAGTTTAGGGCTAGGGTGTGGTCTAATGCTAGGTGTAGGGTTAGGGCTAGGGCTAGGGTTAGGTTTAGGGCTACGGCTAATATTAACGTTAGGGCTTGGGTTATGTCTAAGGCTAGAGTTAGGGCTAGAGTTAGCGTTAGGACTGGGGTTAGGGTTAGTGTTCGGTTTATGGCTAGGGTTAGGTTTAAGGCTAGGTTTAGGTTTAGGGCTAGGACTAGGGTTAGGCCTAGGGTTAGGATTAAGGTAAGGGGTCCAGCTAGGGTTCGGGTTAGGGTTAGGTTTAGGGATAGGGTTAATGTTAAGCTAAAGTGTCGAGTTAGGTTTAGTTGTAGGGTTAGGGCTAAGGTTAGGGTTAGGGTTAGGGCTAGGGCTAGGGTCAGGTTTAGGGTTAGTGTTAGTGTTACGGTTCGGGTTAGGTTTAGGGTTAGGGTTAGGGTTAATGTAAGGGGTCGGGCTATGTTTAGTGTTATGTTTAGGGCTATGGTTAGCTTTATGGTTATGGTTATGTCTAAAACTAGTGTTAGGTTTAGGGCTTGGGCTAGGGTCAGGGTTAGGGCAAGGGTTAGGTTTAGGTTTAGGGTTAGGGTTAGGGCTAGGGTGAGGGTTAAGTTTAGGACTAGGGTTAGGCATATTGCTAGGGCTATTGCTAGGGCTAGGCCAGGCCTAGTTCTAGGGTTAGGTTTAGGGCTAAGGCTAGAGTTAGGTTTAGGGCTAGGTCATGGGTTAGGGTTAGGGTTAATGTGAGGGTTAGGATTAGGGCTAGTGTTAGAGTTAGGTTTGGGGCTAGGGAAAGGCAAGGGTTAGGGTTATGGCTAAGGCTAGGTTTAGAGTTAGGGCTATGTCTAGGGTTAGGGTTAACATTAGGTCCAGGGCCAGGGCTAGGTTTAGGGTTAGGGCTAGGGCTAGGGCTAGGGCTATGTCTACAGGCAGGGTTAGGACTAGGGTTCTGGCTAGCGTTAGGGGTAGGTTTAGGGCTAGGGTTAGGGTTAGGTCTAGGGCTAGGTTTAGGGTTAGGGCTAGTGTTAGGGTTAGGGCAGGGTTTAGGGTTAGGGCTAGGGTTAGGGTTAGGGATTGGGCTAGGGTTAGCATTATCGTTAGGTCTTGGGCTAGGTCTAGAGTAATGGTAGGGCTAGGGCTAGGGTTAGGGCAAGGGTTAGGGCCCTAGCTAAGGCTAGGTCTAGGGTAATGGTAGGGCTAGGGCTAGGCTTAGGTTTAGTGTTAGGGTTAGGGCTAGGGTTAGGGCCTGGGTCAGAGTTAGGGCTAGGGTTCGGGTTAGGTTTGGGTTAGGTTTAGGGCTAGGTTTAGGTTTAGGTCTAGGCTAGGATTAGCATTAGGGCTAGAGTTAGGGTTATGGCTAGGGCTAGGGTTAGGGTTAGAAATTGGTTTAGGTTAAGGGATTTGCTAGGGTTAGGGCTAGGGCTAGGGTTAGGTTTAGCATTAGGGGTAGGGTTAGGGTTAGGTTTAGGGTTAAGGTTAGGGCTAGGGTTAGGTTCAGGTTTAGGTTTAGGGTTAGGGTTAGGGCTAGGTTTAGGGTTAGGGCTAGGACTAAGGTTAGGGCTAGGGCTAGGTTTAGGTCTAAGGCTAGGGTTAGGTTTAGGGCTAGGGCTAGTGTTAGGGTTAGGGTTAGGGCTAGGGCTAGGGTTAGGGCTAGGCCTAGGGTTAAATTTAGGGATAGGGTGTGGGCTAAGGCTAAGGGTAGGTTTAGGGCTAGGGCTAGGGCTAGGGTTAGGGCTAGGGTTAAGGATAGGCCTAGGGGTAGGGTTAAGTTAAGGGGTCTGGCTAGGGTTAACGTTAGGGTTAATGCTAGGGTTAGGATTAGGTTTAGGGATAGGGCTAGGGCTAGGTTTAGGTTTAGGGTTAGGGTTATTGTTAGGGTTAGGGCTAGGGATAGGTTCAGGGCTAGAGTTAGGTCTAAGGCTAGGATTAGGGCTAGTGCTAGGGTTAGGTTTAGGATGAGGGATAGGGCTAGGGTTAGGTTTATTGTTAGGTTTAGGGCTAGGATAAGGGTTAGGGCTAGGGCTAACTTTAGGCTTAGTGCTAGGTTTAGGTCTAAGGCTAGGGTTAGACTTATGTCTAGGGTTAGGGTTAGGGTTTGGGTTCGGTTAGGTTTAGGTTAAACGTTAGGGCTAGGGCTAGGGTTAAGGTTAGGGCTAGGGTGTGGGCTAAGGCTAGGGTTAGGGTTATCCCTAGGGCTAGGGTTATGGTTACGGTTAGGGCTAGCGCTAGTTTTAGGGTTAGCGCTAGGGTTAGGGTTTTGTCTAGGACTAGGGTTAGGGTTAGGGCTAGGGTTTGGTCTAAGACTAAGGTTAAGGCTAGGGCTATGATTAGGTTTAGGGCTAGGGTTAGGGTTATGTTTAGGATTACGGTTAGGGTTATGTCTATAACTAGAGTTAGGTTTAGGGATAGGTCTAGGGCTAGAGTCTGGGTTAGGGCTAGCATTAGCGTTAGGGTTAGGGTCAGGGTTAGGTTTAGGGCTACGGTTAAGGTTAGGGTTATGGTTAGGGCTAGGGCTAGGGCTAGGGCTAGGGCTAGGGCTAGGGCTAGGGGTAGGCCTAAGTCTAGGTTTAGGGCTAGGTTTAGGGTTAAGGCTAAGGCTAGGGTTAGGGTTATGGCTAGGTCTAGGGTTAGGGTTAGCGTTAGGTCTACTGCTAGGGCTAGGGCTAGGGCTAGAGTTAGGGTTAGGGTTAGAGTTAGCATTAGGGTGATGGTTAGGGTTAGGGTTAGGGCTAGGGTTAGGGCTAGTGTTACGGTTAGTTTTAGGGTTAGGGTAAGGCTAGAGTTAGGTTTAGTGCTAAGGCTAGTGTTAGGGTTAGGGTTGGGGTTTGGGCTAGGCCTAGGGTTAGGTTTAGAGTTAGGGTTAGAGTCAGGGTTAGTGTTAGGGCTAGGGTTAGGGCTAGGGCTAAGGTTAGGGTTTGGGCTAGGGTTAGGTCTAAGGCTTGGGTTAGGTTTAGGCATAGGGTTAGGTTTAGGGTTAGGGTTAGGCCTAGGTTTAGGGTTAAGGTAAGGTGTTGGGCTAGGGTTAGGGTTAGGGCTTGGGTGAGGGTTATTGTTGGGGTTAGGGCTAGGATTAGTGTTAGATTTAGTGTTAGGGTTAGGGTCAAGGTTAGGGTTAGGGTTAGGGCTAGGGTTAGGGTTAGGGCTATGGCTAAGGTTAGGGTTAGAGCCTGGGTTACGTTTAGGTTTAGGGTTAGGGTTAGGGCTAAGGCTAGGGTTACGATTAGGGCTAGGGTGTGGTCTAAGACTAGGGTAAGGGTTGGGGCTAGGGCTATGGTTAAGGTTAGGGCTACGGTTTGGGCTAAGGGTAGGGTTAGGTTTAGGGCTAAAGCTAGTGTTAGGGTTAGGGTTAGGGCTAGGGCTAGGTTTAGGGCTAGAGCTAACGTTAGGTCTAAGGCTAGGGTTAGGGTTAGGGCCAGGGCTAGAATTAGGGCTAGGGTCAGGGTTATGGCTAGGCTTAGGGCTAGGGTCAAGGTTAGTTTTCAGGTCTAAGGTTAGGGTTAGGTCTAGGGCTAGGGCAAGGGTTAGTGTTGGGGTTAGTGTTAGGGCTAAGGCTAAGGTTAGGTTTAGGGCTTGGTTTAGGGCTAGGTTTAGGGTTAGGTTTTGGGTTAAGGTTAGGTTTAGGTTTAGGGTTACGGTTAGGGCTAGGGTTAGGGTTAGGGCTAGGGTTAGGTTTATGATTAGGTTTAGGGCTAGGGTTAGGGTTAGGTCAATGGCCAGTTTTAGGGTTATGGCAAGTGTTAAGGTTAGGGGTAGGGTTAGGGTTAGTGTTAGGGATAAGGATAGGGTTAGCATTAGCATTAGGTCTTGGGCTAGGGCTAGTGTTAGGATTAGGGTTAGGGTTACTGCTAGGGTTATGGCTAAGGCTAAGTTCAGGGTTAGGGTTGGGGTTACGGCAAAGTCTAAGGTTAGGGTTAGCGCTAGGGTTAGGGCTAGATTTAGGGTTAGGTCTAGGGCTAGGCCTAGGGTTAGGGTTAGTGTTAGGGTTAAGGCTAAGGCTAAGGTTAGGCTTAGGGCTAGGTTTAGGGCTAGGGTTCGGTTAGGGTTAGGGTTAAGGCTAAGGCTAAGGTTAGGCTTAGGGCTAGGTTTAGGGCTAGGGTTCGGTTAGGGTTAGGGTTACGGTAAGGGCTAGGGTTAGGGTTTGGTCTAGGGTTAGGGTTAGGACTAGGGATAG
>REGO01001150.1:150450-165461 GCA_010120015.1 Rhombomys opimus
GTGATTTAGTTTACAATGTAGTGCTTTGGGTTTCAGTTCTTTTGTTGGTAACTTGTTTCTGTGCAGTATAATGTGAGATATCACTTTTAAGTTTTCCTGTATTCCTAACTGAGTGAGCAACACACATGTGATTTAGTTTACAACATTGTGCTTTCCGTTTCTGTTCTTTTGATAGTAACTTGTTTCTGTGCTGTACAGTGCAAGATATTACTTTTCAGTTTCTTGAAATCCTATTTGAGTGAGCGACACACATGTGATTTAGTTTACAACGTAGTCATTTGCATTTCTGTTCTTTTCATGGTAACTTGTTTCTGTGTTGTGTAGTGTGCTTTTACTCTTATCCGAATTGAGGGGGCGACACATATGTGAATTAGTTTACAATGTTGTGCTTTGCATTGATGTTCTTTCGTTGGAAACTTATTTCTGTGCTGTAGAGTGCGAGATATCACTTTTTACTTTTCCTGTATTCCTAATTGAGCCAGCTACAGACATGTGCATTAGTTTACAACATAGTGCTTTGCGTTTCTGTTCTTTCGTTGGAAACTTGTTTCTGTGCTGTACACTGTGAGATATCACTTTTCAGTTTTTCTGTATTCCTAATTTAGCGAGCGACACACATGGGTTTAGTTCACAACGTAGTACTTTGCGTTTCTGTTCTTTTGATGGTAACTTGTTTCTGTGCTGTATAGTGGGAGAAACCACTTTTCAGTTTTCTTGTTTTCCTAATTGAGCGAGCGTCACACATGTCATTTAGTTTACAACGTAGTGCTTTGTGTTGCTCTTCTGTTGTTGGAAATTTGTTTCTGTGCCGTATAGTGTGAAATACCACTTTTCAATTTTCCTGTATCCCTAATTGAGCCAGCAACACACTTGTGATTTAGTTCACAAAGTAGTGCTTTGCATTTCTGTTCTTTGTTTGGAAACTTGTTTCTGTGCTGTAGAGTGTGATATATCACTTTTCAGTTTTCCTGTTATTGTATTTGAGAGGGAGACACATATGTGAAATAGTTTGCAACGTTGTGCTTTGCGTTTCTGTTCTTTCATTGGAAACTCGTTTCTGTGCTGTAAAGTGCGATATATCACTTTTCAGTTTTCCTGTTATAGTAATTGAGCGGGCGACACGTATGTGAATTAGTTTACAACTTTGTGCTTTTTGTTTCTGTTCCTTTGATGGTACCTTGTTTCTGTGCTGTAGAGTGTAATATATCACTGGTAGGAGCCTAGGGCAAGAAATGAGTGGGGAGTAGAAAGGGCAAGGAGAGTTTGGAGCAGAGCTGGAGGAGCGATCTGCTAACAAGGTGGAGAGATGGACTAGACTTAAGATATCACTAAAAGGAAGTATAATGTAGGAAATCTAAATGTTAGGAAACTATGAGGGCTTGCAGGTTTGGGAGGGAGTAAGTATTGTCCAGCATTGTGGTCAAGGTTAACTAAATAATCCCAGTCTCTGTGTGGTGATTTGATTATACAATGTTTAGGATTAACAGCAAGCTTAACTAAAAGATAATCATTAGTAAATATTAATCACCACCACCAACAGTTAGCTTTGGGTTTGGGGTTAGGGTTAGGGATTAGGGTTAGGGTTAGGATTAGGATTAGGTAAGTGTTAGGCTAGAGGTTAGGGTTAGGGTTCGAGTAAGGGTGAGGCTTAGGGGTAAGGGTTAGGGGTTAGGGTCAAAATTAGGGCTTATTGTTAGGCTTAGGGTTAGGGGTTAAGGTTACGTTAGTGGTAGTGTTAGATTAGGGTTAGGGTTAGGGCTAGCGTTGGGGCTAGGGTTAGGGTTAGGGTTAGGGTTAGGTTTAGGGTTAGGGTTAGGATTAAGGTTAGATTTAGGGTTAGGTTTAGGGCTAGGGTTAGGGTTAGGGTTAGGGTTAGTGTTAGGGCCCAGTCTAGGGTTAGGAATAGTATAAGGGCTAGGGTTAGGATTAGGGCTAGGTCTAGGGTTATGTTTAGGGGTAAGGCTATGTTTAGGATTAGGGTTAGGGTTAGGGCTATGGCTAGGGCTAGGGCTATGGCTAGGGTTAGGGCTAAGGCTAAGTTTAGGGTTAGGGCTCCGGTTAGGGTTAGGTTTAGGATTAGGGTTAGGGTTAGGGCTAGGGTTAAGGTTAGGTTTAGGGCTAGGGTTAGATCTAAGACTAGGGTTCAGGTTAGGGCTATGGCTAGGGTTAAGGTTAGTTCTAGGGTGAGGGTTAGGATTAGGGTTAGGTTAGGGTTAGGGTTAGGGCTAGGGTGTGGTTTGGGTTTAGTGTTATGTTTAGGGTTAGTGTTAGAGTGTTAGTGCTAGGGCTATGGTTACCATTAGGGCTAGGGTGTGGGCTAAGTGTAGGTTTAGGGTTTGGTGTAGCGCTAGGGTTAGTGTTAGGGCTCAGACTAGTGTTATGGTTAGTATAAGGGCGAGGGTTAGGGTTAGTGTAGGTCTAGGTTCAGGGCTAGGGTTAAGGTTAGGGCTAAGGTGTGGGCTAAGGCAAGCGTTATGGTTACGGCTAGGGGCAGGGCTAGCGTCAGGGTTAGGGCTAGGTTTAGTGATAGGTTTAGGGTTAGGGTTAGGGGTAGTGTTAGGTTTAGGCCTAGAGCTAGGGTTAAGGTTAGGTCTAGGGTTACGATTATGGCTAGAACTAGGGCTATGACTATGGGTAGGCCTAGGTCTAGGTTTAGGGCTAGGGTTAGGGTTAGGTTTAGTGTTAGGGTTAGGGCTAAGGCTAGGGTTAAGTTTAAGGCTAGGGTGTTGGCTAAGGCTAAGGTTAGGATTAGGGCAAGGGCTTAGGTTAGGCTTAGGTCTAGGGTGAGGGTTAGGATTAGGGTTAGGGTTAGATTTAGGCTTAGGGTTAGGGCTAGGGCTAGGGTTCAGGTTAGGGCTAGGGTGTGGGCTAAGGCAAGGGTTAAGTTTAGGGCTAAGGCCAGGGGTAGTGTTAGGGTTAGGGTTAGGGCTAGGGCTAGAGTTAGGGTTAGGGTTAGGGTTAGGTCTAAGGCTAGGGTTAGGGTTAGGGCTAGGGCTAGGATTGGGGTTAGGGCTAGGGTTCGGGCTAGGATTAAGGTTAGGCCTAGTGTTAGGGTTAAGGTAAGGTGTCGGCCTAGGGTTTGGTTGAGGTTTAGGGATAGGGTTAGGGTTAATATTTAGGGCTAGGGTTAGGGTTAGGGTTAGGATCAGGGTTAGAATTAGGGTTAGGGTCAGGGCTATGGCTAGGATTAGGGTTAGGGCTAGTGCTAAGGTTGGGGTTAGGGCTAGGGTAAGGTCTAAGGCTAGGGTTAGGTTTAGGGCTAGGGCTAGGTTTAGAGTAGGGCTAGTGTTAGGTCAAAGGCTAGGTTTCGTGTTGTGCTAGTGCTAGGGTTAGGGTTAGGTTTATGGTTAGGGTTAGGACTAGGGCTAGGGTTAAGGTTAGGGCTAGGGTGTGGGCTAAGGCAAGGGTTAAGTTTAGGACTAGGGCTAGGGTTAGTGTTAGGGTTAGGGTTAGGGCTATGGTAGGGTTAGGGTTAGGGCTAGGGTTAGGTCTAAGCCTAGGGTTAGGGTTAGGGCTAAGGCTAGTATTAGGGTTAGGGCTAGGGTTAGGGCTAGGATTAAGTTTAGGCCTAGTGTTAGGGTTAAGGTAAGGTGTCAGGGTAGGGTTAGGGTTAATGTTAGGGCTAAAGTTAGGGTTAGGGTTAGGGTCAGGGTGAGAATTAGGGTTAGGGTTAGGGCTAGGGTTAGGGTTAGGGCCAGGGCTAAGGTTAGGGTTAGGGCTAGGGTTAGGTCTAAGGCTAGGGTTAGGTTTAGAGCTAGGGCTAGGTTTAGGGTAGGGCTAGTGTTAGGTGTAAGGCTACGTGTAGCTTAGTGCTAGTGCTAGGGTTAGGGTTAGGGCTAGGGTGTGGGTTGGGTTTAGTGTTAGGTTTAGGGTTAGGGTTAAGGCTAGGGTTAGGGTTAAGGTTAGGGCTAGGGTGTGGGCTAAGGCTAGGGTTAAGGTTTGGTCTAGGGCTAGGGTTAGTGTTAGGGCTCAGACTAGTGTTATGGTTAGTATAAGGGCGAGGGTTAGGGTTATTGCTACGTCTAGGTTTAGGGCTAGGGTTAATGTTAGGGCTAGGGTGTGGGCTAAGGCAAGGGTTAGGGTTTGGGCTAGGGCTAGGGTCAGGGTTAGGGTTAAGTTTAAGGTTAGGTTTAGGGTTACGGTTAGGGCTAGGGTTAGGTTTAGGTCTAGGGCTAAGGTAAAGATTAGGGCTAGGGTTAGGGTTAGGGCTAGAACTAGGGCTATGACTACGGGTAGGCCTAGGTCTAGGGTTAGGGCTTGGGTTAGGGTTAGTGCTAAGGCTAGGGTTAGTGTTAGGGCTATGTCTAGGGTTAGGGTTAGCATTAGGTCTACAGCTAGGGCTAGGTCTAGCGTTAGGGTTAGGGTTAGGGTCAATGTTATGGTTAGGGCTAGTGTTAGGGTTAGGTTTACTGCTAAAATAAGGCTAGGGTTAGGGCTAAGGTAGGTTTAGTGTTAGGGCTAGGTCCAGGGTTAAGGTTAGTGTTAGGTCTAGGGCTAGGGCTAGGGTTAGTGTTAGGGTTATGGTTAGGGCAAGGGTTAGGGCTAAGGCTAAGTTTAGGTTTAGGTTTGGGTTAGGGTTAGGGCGAGGGTTAAGGTTAGGTCTAGTGCTAGAATTAGGCTTAAGTCTAGTGTTAGGGTTAGGTTTAGGATTAGGGTTAGTGCTAGGGTTAGGGTTAGGGCTCAGTCTAGGGCTTAGTGTAGGGCTAGGTCTAGGGTTATGGTTAGGGATAGTGTGCTAGCATTAGGGCTAGGGTTAGAGTTAGTGTTAGGGCTAAGGCTAGGGCTAGGGTTAGGCCTAGTGTTAGGGTTAGGTTTAGTGTTAGGGTCAGGGCTAAGGCTAGGGTTAAGGTTAAGGCTAGGGTGTGAGCTAAGGCTAAGGTTAGGGTTAGGGCAACGGCTAGGGTTAGGGTTAGGGCTAGGGCTAGGTTTACCTTTAGGACTAGTGTTAGGTCTAGGGCTAGGGTTAGGGTTAGGGCTAGGAGAAGGGTTAGGTTTAAGGTAAGGGGTTTGGCTAGGGGAGGGTTAGGTTTAGGGTTAGGGCTACAGTTAGGGTTAGGGCTAGGGTGTGGGTTAAGTCTAGTGTTAGGGTTAGAGCTAGGGCTTGGTTTAGTTTTAGGGATAGGTTTAGGTTTAGGGTTAGGGTTAGGGCTAGGGTTAGGGCTAAGGCTAAGTTTAGGGTTAGGGCTACAGTTAGGATTAGGTTTGGGGTTAGGGTTAAGGTAAGTTGGGGGATAGGGTTAGCGTTAGGTTTAAGGCTAGTGTTAGGGTTAGGGTTAGTGTTAGGGCTAGGGCTAGGGCTAGGGTTAGGTTTAGGTCTAGGGTTCGGGTTAGAGCTAAGGCTAGGGTTAAGGTTAGGGCTACATTGTGGTCTAAGGCTAGGGTTAGGTTTTGGGCTAGTGTTAGGTTCAGGTTTAGGGTTAGGGTTAAGGCTAGGATTAGGGATAGGTCTAGGGCTAAGGTTAAGTTTAGGGTAGGTTTAGGGTTAGGGCTTGGCTTGGGCTAGGGTTAGGGCTAGGTGTAGGCCTAGGTCTAGAATTAGGGCTAGGGTTAAGGTTAGGGCTAAGGCTAGGGTTAGGGTTATGTCTAGGGTTAGGGTTAGGGTTAGGGTTAGGGTTAGGGTTATGTCTAAAACTAGGGTCATGGTTAGGGCTAGGGATAGGGCTAGTGTCAGGGTTAAGGCTAGGGTTAGGGTTAGGGTTAGGTTTTGGTGTAGGGCTAGGGTTAGGGTTAGGGCTAAGGCTAGGTTTAGGGTTAGGGCTAGGTTTAGGGTTAGGTTTAAGTTTTGGTGTAGGGCTAGGGTTAGTTTTAGGGCTATGGCTAGGGTTAGGGTTAGGGCTAGGTCTAGGGTTAGGGTTAGCGTTAGGTCTACTGCTAGGGCTAGGGCTCATGGTAGGGTTAGGGTTAGGGTGAGGTTTAGGTTTAGGGCTAGTGTTAGGGTTAGGTTCAGGGCTAGGATAAAGGTAGGGTTAGGGTTAAGTCTAAGGCTAGGGTTAGGGTTAGGGTTAGGTCTAGGGTTAGGGTTAGCATTAGGTCTAGGGCTAGGGTTAGGGTTAGGGTTAGGGTTAGGTTTAGGTTTACGGTTAGGGATCGGGTTAGTGTTAGGGTTAGGGTTAGGACTAGGGTCAGGGTTAAGGCAAGGTTTAGGGTCATAATTCGGGTTAGGGCTAGGTTTAAGATTAGAGATAGCTTTAGGTTTAGGGCTAGGGCTAGGGCTAGGGTTAGGTTTAGGTTTTGGTTTAGAGGTAAGGTTAGGGTTACGACAAGGGCTAGGGTTAGGTCCAAGGTTAGGGTAGAGCTAGGGCTAGGTTTAGCGTTAGGTCTAGGGTTAGTTCTAAATCTAGGGTTAGGGGTAGGGTTAGGTTTTGGCTTAGGGATAGGACTAGGGCTAGGTTTAGGATTAGGGCTAGGGTTAGGTCTAAGGCTAGGTTTAGGGTTAGAGCTAGGGTTATCCTTAAGGTTAGGGTTAGGGTTAACGTAAGCGGTTGGGCTATGCTTAGGGTTAGGTTTAGGGCTAGGGGTAGGGTTAGAGTTAGAGCTAGTGTTAGGTCTAAGGCTATTGTTAGGGTTATTGCTAGGGCTCAGGTTAGGACTCCTGTCATGGTTAGGGCCATGTTTCCTGTTAGGTTTAGGGTTAGGTCTAGGACTAGGTTTAGGGTTAGGGCTAGTGTTACGTTTAGGGCTGGGGTTAGGTTTAGGGATAGGTTTAGGGTTAGGGACAGGGCTAGGGTTAGCGTTAGCCTTATTTCTTGGGCTAAGGCTAGGGTTAGGTTTAGGATTACGGTTAGGGTTAGGTTTAGGGCTAAGGCTAAGGTTAGGGTTAGGTTTAGGAATAGGGCTAAGGCTAAGTTTAGGGTTACGGCTAGGGTTATGGTTAGGTTTAAGGTTAGGGTTAGGGCTAGGGCTAGGGTTAAGTTTAGGGCTAGGGTTAGTTCTAAGGCTATGGTTAGGGTTAGGGCTAGGGCTAGGGTTAGGGTCAGAATGAGGGCTAGGGCTAGGGTTAGGTTTATTGTTAGGTTTAGAATCAGGGTTAGGGTTAGGGTTAGGGTTAGGTCTAAGTTTAGGGTTAGGGCTAGGGCTACGGTTACGGTTAGGGCTAGGTTTAGGTCTAAGGCTAGGGTTTTGATGAGGGCTAGGACTAAGGTTAGGTTTATTGTGAGGGTTAGGATCAGGGTTAGGGTTAGTTTTAGGGTTTGGTTTAGGAATAGGGTTACGGTTAGGCCTAGGATTCGGGTTAAGGTAAGGTGTGGGGCTATGGTTAGGGTTAGGTTTATGGTTAGGGCTAGGGTTAGGTTTACAGTTGTGTTTACAGCTCGGGCTAGGGTTAGGTTTAGGGTTAGGGTTAGGGCTAGGGTTAGGGTTAGGGTTAGGGTTAGGTCTAGGTTTCGGGTTAGAGCTACGGCTAGGGTTAAGGTTAGGGCTAGCGTGTGGTCTAAGGCTAGGGTTATTGTTAGGGTTAGGGCTACGGCTAGGGTTAGGGTTAGGGCTAGGGTTAATGTTAAGGTTAGGGCTAGGGTTAGGTCTAATGCTAGGGTTAGGGCTAGGGTTAGTGTTAGGCCTCGGTTAGGGTTTACGCTAGGGCAGGGCTAGGGGTAGGGTCAGGTTTAGGGCTAGGGTTAGATTTAGGTTTAGGTTTAGGGCTATGGTTAAAGTTTGGTCTATGTTTAGGGTTAGGCCTTGGGCTAGGGCTAGGGCTAGGCAAGGGGTAGTCCTAGGTCTAAGGTTAGGGCTAGGGTTAAGGTTAAAGCTATGGCTACGGTTAGGGTTAGGGCTAGGTCTAGGTTTAGTGTTATGTCTAGGGTTAGGGTTAGGTTTAGGGTTATGGTGAAGACTACCGTTAGGAATAGGTCTAGGGCTAGGGTTAAGGTTTGGTCTAGGTTTAGGGTTAGGGCTTGTGCTAGGGCTAGGGCTAGGGCAAGGGTTAGTTTTAGGTCTAAGGTTAGGGCTAAGGTTAAGATTAAAGCTAGGGCTAGGGTTAGGGTTAGGGCTAGGGCTAGGTTTAGGGTTATGTCTAGGGTTAGTTTTAGGGTTAGGGTTATGTCTAAAACTAGGGTGTGGGTTAGGGCTAGGGCTAGGGCTAGTGTCAGGTTTAGGGCTTGGTTTAGGGTTAGGTTTAGGTTTGGGTTAAAGGCTAGTGTTAGGGTTAGGTCTAATGCTAGGGTTAGTTTTAGGGCTAGGGCTAGGGCTAGGGCTAGGGACTAACCTAGGTCTAGGGCTAGTGTTAGGGTTAGGGTTAGGGTGAGGTTTAGGTTTAGGGCTAGTGTTAGGGTTAGGGCTTGTGCTAGGGCTAGGGCTAGGGCAAGGGGTAGTTTTAGGTCTAAGGTTAGGGCTAGGGTTAAGATTAAAGCTAGGGCTAGGGTTAGGGTTAGGGCTAGGGCTAGGTTTAGAGTTATTTCTAGGGTTAGGTTAAGGGTTATGGTTATGTCTAAAACTAGGGTGTGGGTTAGGGATAGGGATAGGGCTAGTGTCAGTGTTAGGGCTAGGTTTAGGGTTAGGTTTAGGTTTGGGTTAAAGGCTAGTGTTAGGGTTAGGTCTAACGCTAGGGTTAGTTTTAGGGCTAGGGCTAGGGCTAGGGACTAACCCAGGTCTAGTGCTAGTGTTAGGGTTAGGGTTAGGGTGAGGTTTAGGTTTAGGGCTAGTGTTAGGGTTAGGTTTAGGGCTAGGATAAAGCTAGAGCTAGGGTTAGGGCTTAGGGTAGGGTTAGGGTTAGGGCTAGGTCTAAGGTTAGGGTTAGCGTTAGGTCTAGGGCTAGGTTAAGGGTTAGGGTTAGGATTAGGGTTAAGTTTAGGGTTAGGGTTATGGCAAGGGTTAGCGTTAGGTCTAGGGCTATGTTTAAGGTTAAGGCTAGTGTTAGGGTTAAGGTTAGGATTAAGGTTAGGGCTAGGGTTAGGATTAGGGTTAGCTCCAGGGCTAGGGTTAGGTTTAGGGTTAGGGTTAGGGCTTGCATCAGGGCTAGTGTTAGGGTTAGGGCTAGGTTTAGGGTTAGAATTCGGGTTAGGGATAGGTTTAATATTAGGGATAGGTTTAGGGTTAGGGCTAGGGCTAGGGTTAGGGTTAGGGCTAGGTTTAGGTCTAATGCTACGGTAGGGCTAGGGCTAGATTAAGGGGTTAGTTCTAGGTTTACGTCGAAATCTAGGGTGAGGGTTAGGGCTAGGTTTTGGTTTAGGGCTAGGGCTAGGGCTAGGTTTAGGGTTAGGTCTAGGGTTAGGTCTCAAACTAGGGTTAGTGTTAGAGCTACGTTTAGGTTTATGGCTTGGGCTAGTGTAACGTTTATGGTTAGGGTTAGAGCTAGGGTTATCCTTAAGGTTAGGGTTAGGGTTAAGGTAAGGGGTTGGGCTAGGCTTAGGGTTAGTGTTAGGGTTAGGGCTAGGATTAGAGTTCGAGCTAGTGTTAGGTCTAAGGCTAGGGTTAGGGTTAGGTTTTGGGTTAGGGTTCGGGCTAGGGTTAGGTGTAGGTGAGAGCTAGGGCTAGGATTAGGCTTATTTTTAGGGTTAGAATCAGGGTTAGGGTTAGATTTAAGTTTAGTGCTAAGGTTAGGTTTAGGGCTAGGGCTAAGGTCACTTTTCATTTTTCCTGTATTCCTAGTTGAGCAAGCGACACATATGTGGTTTAGTTCACAACATAGTGCTTTGCGTTTCTGTTCCTTTGATGGTAACTTTTTTCTGTACTGTAGAGTACGATATATCACTTTTCAGTTTTCCTGTTATCCTAATTGAGCGGGCCACACATATGTGATTTAGTTTACAATGTAGTGCTTTGGGTTTCAATTCTTTTGTTGGAAACTTGTTTCTGTGCTGTATAGTGTGAGATATCACTTTTCAGTTTTCCAGTATTCCTAATTGAGTGAGCGAAACACATGTGATTTAGAGTACAATGTCGTCCTTTGTGTTACAGTTCTTTTGTTGGTAACTTGTTTCTGAGCCATATAATGTGAGATATCACTTTTAAGTTTTCCTTTGTTCCTAACTGAGTGAGCAACACACATGTGATTTAATTTACAACATTGTGCTTTCTGTTTCTGTTCTTTTGATAGTAACTTGTTTCTGTGCTGTATTGTGCAAGATATCACTTTTCAGTTTTCTTGTATTCCTATTTGAGCGAGCGACACACATGTGATTTAGTTTACAAAGTAGTCATTTGCATTTCTGTTCTTTTCATGGTAACTTGTTTTTGTGCTGTGTAGTGTGCTCCATCACTTTTCAGTTTTACTCTTATCCTAATTGAGCGGGCGACACATATGTGAATTAGTTTACAATGTTGTGCATTGCGTTGATGTTCTTTCGTTGGAAACTTGTTTCTGTGCTGTACACTGTGAGATATCACTTTTCAGTTTTCCTGTATTCCTAATTTAGCGAGCGACACACATGGGTTTAGTTCACAACGTAGTACTTTGCGTTTCTGTTCTTTTGATGGTAACTTGTTTCTGTGCCATATAGTGCGAGAAACCACTTTTCAGTTTTCCTGTTTTCCTAATTGAGTGAGCGTCACACATGTCATTTAGTTTACAACGTAGTGCTTTGCGTTGCTCTTCTGTTGTTGGAAACTTGTTTCTGTGCCGTATAGTGCGAGATACCACTTTTCAGTTTTCCTGTATTCCTAATTGAGCAAGCGACACACATGTGATTTAGTTTCAAACATTGTGCTTTCTGTTTCTGTTCTTTTGTTGGAAACTTGTTTCTGTGCTGTAGAGTGCGATATATCACTTTTCAGTTTTCCTATATTCCTGATTAGGAGAGCGACACACATGTGAATACGTTTACAATTTGTGCTTTGCATTTCTGTTCTTTAGTTGGAAATTGTTTCTGTGCTGTACAGTGCGAGATATCACTTTTCAGTTTTCCTGTATCCCTAATTGAGTGAGCGACACACTTGTGATTTAGTTCACAAAGTAGTGCTTTGCATTTCTGTTCTTTGTTTGGAAACTTGTTTCTGTGCTGTAGAGTGTGATATATCACTTTTCAGTTGTCCTGTATTCCTAATTGAGCAGGTGACACGTATGTGAATTAGTTTACAACGTAGTCCTTTGCGTTTCTGTTCTTTTGTTGGAAACTTGTTTCTGTGCTGTACAGTGTGACATAACACTTTTTAGTTTTCCTGTATTCCTAAGTGAGCGAGCTGCAAACATGTGATTTAGTTTACAACGTAGTGCTTTGCTTTCCTCTTCTTTCATTGAAAACTTGTTTCTGTGCTGTACAGTGAGAGATATCACTTTTCAGTTTTCGTGTATTCCCAATTTAGTGAGCTACACACATGGGATTTATTTCGCAACACAGTGCTTTGCGTTTCTGTTCTTTTGATGGTAACTTGTTTCTGTGCCTTATAGTGCGAGAAACCACTTTTCAGTTTTCCTGTATTCCTAATTGAGCGAGTGTCACACATGTGATTTGGTTTATAACGTAGTGCTTTGCGTTGCTATTCTGTTGTTGGAAACTTGTTTCTGTGCTGTAGAGTGCGATATATCACTTTTCAGTTTTTCTGTATTCCTAATTTAGTGAGCGACACACATGTGATTTAGTTTACAATGTTGTGCTTTGCGTTGAGGTTCTTTCATTGGAAACTTGTTTCTGTGCTGTGGAGTGCGACATATCACTTTTCAGTTTTCCTGTATTCCTAATTGAGCGAGTGTCACACATGTGATTTATTTTCAAACATTGTGCTTTGTGTTTCTGTTCTTTCATTGGAAACTTGTTTCTGTGCTGTACAGTGCCGGATATCACTTTTCAGTTTTCCTGTATTCCTAATTGAGCGAGCGACACACATGTGAATTAGTTTACAATGTAATGCTTTGAGTTTCTGTTCCTTTGATGGTACCTTGTTTCTGTGCTGTAAAGTGCGATATATCACTTTTCCTGTTATCGTAATTGAGTGGGCAACACGTATGTGAATTAGATTACAACTTTGTGCTTTGCGTTTCTGTTCCTTTGATGGTACCTTGTTTCTGTGCTGTAGAGTACGATATATCACTGGTAGGAGCCTAGGGCAAGAAATGAGTGGGGAGGAGAAAGGGCAAGGAGAGCTTGGAGCAGAGCTGGAGGAGAGATCTGGTAACAAGGTGGAGAGATGGACTAGACCTAAGATATCACTAAAAGGAAGTATAATGTGGGAAATCTAAATGTTAGGAAACTATGAGGCCTTGGAGGTTTGGGAGGGAGTAAGTATTACCCAGCATTGTGTTCACGGTTAACTAAATAATCCCAGTCTCTGTGTGGTGATTTGATTATACAACTGTTTAGGATGAACAGCAAGCTTAACTAAAAGATAATCATTAGTAAATATTAATCACCACCACCAACAGTTAGCTTTGGGTTAGGGTTAGGGTTAGGGATTAGGGTTAGGTTTAGGATTTGGATTAGGTTAGTGTTAGGTTTAGGATTAAGGTTAGGGCTAGCGGTTAGGGTTAAGGTTCGAGTAAGGGTAAGGCTTAGGGGTAAGGGTTAGGGGTTAGGGTCAAAATTAGGGTTTATTGTTAGGCTTAGGGTTAGGGGTTAAGGTTACGTTAGTGGTAGTGTTAGATTAGGGTTAGGGTTAGGGCTAGTGTTGGGGCTAGGGTTAGAGTTAGGTTTAGGGTTAGGGTTAGGTTTAGGGTTAGGGTTAGGATTAAGGTTAGATTTAGGGTTAGGCTTAGGGCTAGGGTTAAGGTTAGGGTTAGGGTTAGGGTTAGGGCTCAGTCTATGGTTAGGAATAGTATAAGGGCTAGGGTTAGGGTTAGGGCTAGGTCTAGAGTTATGTTTAGAGGTAAGGCTATGTTTATGGTTAGGGTTAGGGTTAGGGCTAGGGCTAGGGCTAGGGTTAGGGCTAGGGCTAGGGCTAGGGTTAGGGTGATGGCTAGGGTTAGGGCTAAGGCTAAGTTTAGGGTTAGGGCTCCGGTTAGGGTTAGGTTTAGGATTAGAGGTAGGGTTAGGGCTTGGGCTAGGGTTAGGTTTAGGGTTAGGGTTAGGTTCAGGGCTAGGGTTAAGTTTAGGGTTAGGGCTAGGGTTAGGGCTAGGGCTAAGGTTAGGGTTAGGTCTAGGGTTAGATCTAAGACTAGGGTTTGGTTTAGGGCTATGGCAAGGGTTAAGGTTAGTTCTAGGGTGAGGGTTAGGATTAGGGTTAGGTTAGGGTTAGTTTCAGGGCTAGGGGGTGGGTTGGGTTTAGTGTTAGGTTTAGTGTTAGAGCTAGGGCTATGGTTACCATTAGGGCTAGGGTGTGGGCTAAGTGTAGGTTTAGGGTTTGGTGTAGCGCAAGGGTTAGTGTTAGGGCTCAGACTTGTGTTATGGTGAGTATAAGGGCGAGGGTTAGGGTTAGTGCTAGGTCTAGGTTGAAGGCTAGGGTTAGGGCTAGTGTGTGGGCTAAGGCAAGGGTTACGGTTACGGCTAGGGCTAGGACTAGGGTCAGGGTTAGGGCTAGCGTTAGGGATAGGTTTAGGGTTAGGGTTAGGGCTAGGGTTAGGTTTAGGTCTAGGGCTAAGGTAAAGATTAGGGCTAGGGTTAGGGTTAGGGCTAGAACTAGGGCTATGACTACGGGTAGGCCTAGGTCTAGGGTTAGGGCTAGGGTTAGGGTTAGGGCTATGTCGAGGGTTAGGTTTAGCATTAGGTCTATGGCTAGGGCTAGGTCTAGCGTTAGGGTTAGGGTTAGGGTCAATGTTATGGTTAGGGCTAGTGTTAGGGTTAGGTTTACCGCTAAAATAAGGCTACAGTTAGGGCTAAGGCTAGGGTTAGGGTTAGGGCTAGGTTCAGGGTTAAGGTTAGTGTTAGGTCTAGGGCTAGGGCTAGGGTTAGTGTTCGGGTTATGGTTAGGGCAAGGGTTAGGGCTAAGGCTAAGTTTAGGTTTAGGTTTGGGTTAGGGTTAGGGCGAGGGTTAAGGTTAGGTCTAGTTATAGGATTAGTCTTAAGTCTAGTGTTAGGGTTAGGTTTAGGATTAGGGTTAGTGCTAGGGTTAGGGTTAGGGCTCGGTCTAGGGCTAAGGGTAGGGCTAGGTCTAGGGTTATGGTTAGGGATAGTGCTAGCATTAGGGCTAGGGTTAGAGTTAGTGTTAGGGCTAAGGCTAGGGCTAGGGTAGGCCTAGTGTTAGGGTTAGGTTTAGTGTTAGGGTCAGGGCTAAGGCTAGGGTTAAGGTTAAGGCTATGGTGTGAGCTAAGGCTAAGGTTAGGGTTAGGGCAACGGCTAGGGTTAGGGTTAGGGCTAGAGCTAGGGTTTCGTTACTAATGTTAGGTCTAGGGCTAGGGTTAGGGTTAGGGCTAGGAGAAGGGTTAGGTTTAAGGTAAGGGGTTTGGCTAGGGGAGGGTTAGGTTTAGGGTTAGTGCTACAGTTAGGGTTAGGGCTAGGGTGTGGGTTAAGTCTAGTGTTAGGGTTAGAGCTAGGGCTAGTTTTAGTTTTAGGGATAGGTTTAGGTTTAGGTTTAGGGTTAGGGTTAGGGCTAGGGTTAGGGCTAATGCTAAGTTTAGGGTTGGGGCTACGGTTAGGATTAGGTTTGGGGTTAGTGTTTGGGTTACGGCTAGGGCTAGGGTTAGGGTTAGGTTTATTGTAAGGGTTAGGGCTAGGGTTAGGTTTAGGGCTAGGACTAGGGTTAAGGTTAGGGCTAGGTTTAGGGTTAGGGTTAGGGCTAGAACTAGGGTTATGACTGCGGGTTGGCCTAGGTCTTGGTTTAGGGCTAGGGTTAGGTTTAGGGTTAGTGTTAGGGTGATGGTTAGGGTTAGATTTATGGCTAGTGTTAGGATTAGTTTTATGGTTAGGGTAAGGCTAGAGTTAGGGTTAGTGCTAAGGCTACGGTTAGGTTTAGGGCTATTTCTAAGGTTAGGGTTAGCTTTATGTCTCTGGCTAGGTCTAGGTTTATGGTTAAGGTTAGGGTTAGGGTTTGGCCTAAGGTTAGGTTTAGGATTAAGGTTAGGTTTCGTGTTAGTGTGAGCGTTAGGGTTAGGTCTAGGACTAGGGGTAGGGCTAGGTCTAGTGTTATGGTTAGGGATAGTGCTAGCGTTAGGGTTAGTGTTAGGTCTCAAGTATAGGTCTAGGTTTAGGGTTATGGCTAGGGTTAGGTCT
>REGO01001150.1:180644-217564 GCA_010120015.1 Rhombomys opimus
GTGAATTAGTTTACAACGTAGTGCTTTGCTTTTCTGTTCTTTCATGGGAAACTTGTTTCTGTGCTGTACAGTGCCGGATATCACTTTTCAGTTTTTCTGTATTCCTAATTGAGCGAGCGACACACATGTGAATTAGTTTACAACTTTGTGCTTTGCGTTTCTGTTCCTTTGATGGTAAATTGTTTCTGTGCTGCAGAGTGCGATATATCACTGATAGCAGCCTAGGGCAAGAAATGAGTGGGGAGGAGAAAGGGCAAGGAGAGCTTGGAGTAGAGCTGGAGTAGAGATCTGGTAATGAGGTGGAGAGATGGACTAGACCTAAGATATCACTAAAAGGAAGTATAATGTGGGAAATCTAAATGTTAGGAAACTATGAGGCCTTGGAGGTTTGGGAGGGAGTAAGTATTACCCAGCATTGTGTTCAAGGTTAACTAAATAATCCCAGTCTCTGTGTGGTGATTTGATTATACAACTGTTTAGGATGAACAGCAAGCTTAACTAAAAGATAATCATTAGTAAATATTAATCACCACCACCAACAGTTAGCTTTGGGTTGGGGTTAGGGTTAGGGATTAGGGTTAGGATTAGGATTAGGATTAGGTTAGTGTTAGGTTTAGGATTAAGGTTAGGGCTAGACGTTAGGGTTAGTGTTCGAGTTAGGGTGAGGCTTAGGGGTAAGGTTTAGTGGTTAGGGTCAAAATTAGGGTTTATTGTTAGGCTTAGGGTTAGGGATTAAGGTTAGGTTAGTGGTAGGGTTAGATTATGGTTAGGGTTTGGGCTAGGGTTAGGACTAAGTCTAAGGTTAGATTTAGGGTTAGGTTTAGGGTTAGGGTTAGGGTTAGGGTTAGTGTTAGAGCTCAGACTATGGTTAGGTTTAGTATACGGGCTAGGGTTAGGGTTAGTGTTAGGTCTAGGGTTAGGATTATGGTTAGGGTTAGGGCTAGGGTTAGGGTTAGGGCTAGGTCTAGGGTTATGGTTAGGGGTAGGGCTATGTTTAGGTTTAGGGTTAGGGTTAGGTCTCGGGCTAGAGCTAGGGCTAGGTTTAGGTGTAGAGCTATGTCTATTGTTAGGGTTAGGGTTAGGGCTAGCGCTAGGGCTATGGTTAGGGTTAGGGCTAAGGCTAGGGCTAGGGTTAGCGTTAGGGCTAGGATTAGTTTTAAGGTAAGGGGTTGGGCTAGGGTTAGGGTTAGGGCTATGGTTAGGGTTAGGCCTAGGGTGTGGGTTAAGTCTATTGTTAGAGTTAGAGCTAGGGCTAGGTTTAGGGTTAGGGATAGGTTTAGGGTTAGGGTTAGGGTTAGGGCTAAGGCTAAGTTTAGGGTTAGGGCTAGGGCTAGGGCTAGGGTTAGGGTTCGGGCTAGGGTCAGGTCTAAGTCTAGGGTTAAGGCTAGGGCTAGGGCTAGGGTTATGGTTAGGGCTTGGGTAGGGTTAGGTTTAGGGTTAGGGTTAGGGTCATGGGTAGGGTTAGGGGTAGGGTTAGGGCTAGGGTTAGGGCTAGGGCTAAGGATAGGGTTAGGGCTAGGGTTAGGTCTAAGACTAGTGTTCGGGTTAGGGCTAGGACTAGTGTTAAGATTAGGTCTAGGGTGAGGGTTAGGATTAGGGTTAGGGTTAGGGTTGGACTTAAGGCTAGGGTGTGGGTTGGGTTTAGTGCTAGGTTTAGGGTTCCGGTTAGGGCTAGGGCTAGGTTTAAAGTTAGGGCTAGGGTGTGGGCTAAGGCTAGCTTTAGGGTTTGGTCTAGCACTAGGGTTAGTATTAGGTCTCAGACTAGTATTATGGTTAGTATAAGGGTGAGGGTTAGGGTTAGTGCTAGGTCTTGGTTTAGGGCTATGGTTAAGGTTAGGGCTAGGGTGTGGACTAAGGCAAGGGTTAGGGTTACGGCTCAGGCTAGGGCTACGGTCAGGGTTAGTGTTAGGGTTAGGGTTTTGGTTAGGGCTAACATTAGCTTTGGGTCTATGGCTACGGTTGAGATTAGGGCTAGGGTTAGTTTTAGGGCTAGAAGTAGGGCTATGACTATGGGTATTCCTAGTTCTAGGGTTAGGGCTAGGGTTAGGTTTAGGGCTAGGTTTAGGTTTAGGGTTAGGGTTAGGTTAGGGTTAGGTCTAAGGTGAGGGTTAGGATTAGGGTTAGGTTTAGGTTTAGGTTTAGGTTTAGGGATAGGGTTAGAGCTAAGGCTAGGTTTAAGGTTAGGGCTAAGGTGTGGTCTAAGGCTAGGGTTAGGTTAGAGCTAGGCCTAGGGTTAGGTTTGGGTTTGGGTTAGGCTCAGGGTTAGGATTAGGGTTAGGGTTAGTGTTAGGGCTAGGGTTAGGGTTAGGGCTACGGCTAAGGTTAGGGTTAAGGCTAGGGTTAGGTTTAGGGCTATGGCTAGGTTTAGGCTAGGGCTAGTGTTAGGTCTAAGTCTAGGTTTAGCTCTGTGCTAGTGCTAGGATTAGGGTTAGGGCTAGGGTGTGGGTTGGGTTTAGTGTTAGGTGTAGGGTTAGGGTTAGGGCTAGGGTGTGGGTTGGGTTTAATGTTAGGTTTAGGGTTAGGGTTAAGGTTAGGGCTAGTGTGTGGGCTAAGGCTAGGGTTAGGGTTTGGTCTAGGGCTTGGGTTACTGTTAGGGATCAGACTAGTGTTATGGTTAGTATAAGGGTGAGGGTTATGGTTAGTGCTAGGTCTAGGTTTAGGGCTAGGGTTAAGGTTAGGGTTAGGGTGTGGGTTAAGGCAAGGGTTAGGGCTAGGGCTAGGGTTAGGTTTAGGGTTAGGGTTAGGGCTAGGTTTAGGTTTAGGTCTAGGGCTAGGGTTAAGGTTAGGTTTAGGGTTAGGGTAGGGCTAGAAGTAGGGCTATGACTACGGGTAGGCCTAGGTCTATTGTTAGGGCTAAGGTTAGGGTAGGGCTAAGGCTAGGGTTAGGGTTAAGGCTAGGTCTAGGGTTAGGGTTAGCATTAGGTCTACGACTAGGGCTAGGTCTAGTGCTAGGGTTAGGGTTACTGTCAATGTTAGGGTTAGGGCTAGTGTTAGGGTTAGGTTTACGGCTAAAATAAGGCTAGGGTTAGGGTTAGGGCTAAATCCAGGGTTAAAGTTAGTGTTAGGTCTAGAGCTAGGGCTAGGGTTAGAGTTAGGGTTATGGTTAGGGCAAGGGTTAGGGTAAGGCTAAGGTTAAGGTTAGGTTTAGGTTTGGGTTAGGGTTAGGACGAGGGTTAAGGTTAGGTCTAGTGCTAGGGTTAGGGTTAAGGCTGGTGTTAGGGTTAGGTTTAAGATTAGGGTTAGGGCTAGCGTTAGGCTTAGGGCTTGGTCTAGGGCTAAGGATAGGGCTTGGTCTAGGGTTATGGTTAGGGATAGTGCTAGCATTAGGGCTAGGGTTAGGGTTAGGTTTAGGGCTAAGGGTAGGGCTAGGGTTAGGGTTATGTTTAGTGTTAGGGTTAGGGCTCAGGCTAAGGTTAAGGTTAAGGCTAGGGTGTGGTCTAAGGCTAGGGTTAGGGTTAGGGCCAGGGCTAGGGTTACATTTAGGACTAGGGTCAGGTCTAGGGCTACGGTTAGGTTTTGGGCTAGGGCTAGTGTTAGGGTTAGGGCTAGGGGAAGGGTTAGGTTTAAGGCTAGTGTTATTGTTAGGTTTAGGATTAGGGTTAGGACTAGGGTTAGGGTTAGGGCTAGGTTTAGGTCTAGGGTTATTTTTAGGGATAGTGCTAGCATTAGGGCTAGGGTTAGGTTTAAGGTTGGGGCTAAGGCTAGGGCTAGGTTTAGGCCTAGGTTTAGGGTTAGGTTTAGAGTTTGGGTTAGGGTTAGGGTTAGGGTTAGGGCTAAAACTAGGGTTAAGGTTAAGCATAGGGTGTGGGCTAAGGCTAGGGTTAGGGTTATGGTAAGGGCTAGGGTTAGGGTTAGGGCTAGGGCTAGGGCTAGGGTACGTTTAGGACTAGGGTTAGGTCTAGTGCTAGGTTTAGGGTTAGGGTGAGGGCTAGGGTTAGGGTTAGGGGTAGGGGAAGGGTTAGGGTTAAGGTAAGGTGTCGGGTTAGGGTTAGGGCTAGCGTTTGGGGTAGGTTTAGTGTTAGGTCTAGGGCTAGGTTTAGGGTTAGGGCTAGTGTTAGGGTTTGGGCTTTGGTTAGGGTTAGGGTTAGGGCTAGGGTTAGGTTTAGGTTTAGGGTTAGGGTTAGGGTTAGGGCTAGGGCTAGGGCTAGGGCTAGGGCTAGGTTTAGTGTTAGGGCTAGGGTAAGTGTTAGTGTCAAGGTAAGGGGTTGGGGTTGGGTTAGGGTTAGGTTTAGGGTTAGGGTTATGCCTACGGTTCGGGTTAGGTTTAGGGTTATGGTTAGGATTAGGGTTATGGTAAGGGTTCAGGGTAGGGTTAGGGTTAGCGTTAGGGTTAGGGTTAGGGCTAGGGTTAGGGTTAGGGCTAGTTTTAGAGTTAGGGCTAGGGTTAGGTTTAGTGCTATGGTTAGGATTAGGTCTAGGGTTTGGGCTAAGGCTAGGGTTAGGGCTAGGGCTAGGTTTAGGGTTAGGGCTAGGTTTAAAATTAGGGATAGGGTTAGGTTTAGGGCTAGGGCTAGGGTTTGGTTTAGGTTAAGTTTTAGGTTTAGGGTTAGGGTTAGGGCTAGGGTTAGGTTTAGGGCTAGGTTTACGTCTAAGGGTAGGGTAGGGCTAGTTCTAGGTTTAGGGTTAGGTCTAGGGTTAGGTCAAAAACTAGGGTTAGGGTTAGGGCTAGGTTTAGTTTTAGGGCTAGGGCTAGGTCTAGAGCTAGGTTAAGGGTTAGGGTTAGCATTATTGTTAGGTCTAAAACTAAGGTTAAGGATAGGGCTAGGTTTAGTTTTAGGGCTAGTGTTAGGGCTAAGGCTAAAGTTAGGGTTAGGGCTAGGTTTAGCGCTATGGTTAGGGTAGGTTAGGGTTAGGATTAGGGTTAGGTTTAGGCTTAGGATTAGTGTTAGTGTTACAGTTAGGTCTAGGGTTAAGGTTAGGGCTAGGGTGTAGGCTAAGGGTAGGGTTAAGGTTAGGGCTAGGGTTAGGGCTAGGGCTAGGGTTAGTTCTAAGGCTAGGGTTAGGGTTAGGGCTAGGGCTAGAATTAGGGTTAGGGTTAGGGTTAGGGGTAGGTTTAGGGTTAGGCCTAGAGTTAGGGTTAAGGTATGGTGTTGGGCTCAGTTTAGTTGTAGGGTTAGGGCTAGGTTTATGGTTAGGGTTATTGTTGGGGTTACGGCTAGGGCTAGGTTTAGGTTTAGTGTTAGGGTTAGGGTCAATGTTAGGGTTAGGGTTAGGGCTAGGGTTAGGGTTAGGGCTAGGGCTAGGGTTAAATTTAGGGCTAGGTTGTGGTCTAATGCTAGGGTTAGGGTTAGGGCTAGGGCTAGGGCTGGGTCATCGTTAGGGCTAGGGTTAGGGCTAGGGTTAGGGCTAAGGCTAAGTTTAGGGTTAGGGCTAGGTTTAGGGCTAGGGTTAGGTTTAGGGTTAGGGTTAGGGTTAAGGTTAGGTTGAGGGTTAGGTTTAGGGCTAGGATTAGGGTTAGGTCGAGGGTTAGGTTTAAGGCAAGGGCCAGGGCTAGGGATAGTTTAAGGGTTAGAGCTATGGTTAGGTCTAAAACTAGGGTTAGGGTTAGGGCTAGTTTTAGGTTTAGGGCTAGGGTTAGGGCTAAGGCTAAGTCTAAGGTTAGGCTTAAGGCTATATTTACAGCTAGGGTTAGGGTTAAGATTAGGTCTAGTGTTAGGGTTAGGTTTATGGTAGAGTTAGCATTAGCGTTAGGGTAGGGGTTAAGGTAATGGGTCGGGCTAGGGTTAGGGTTAAGGCTAGGGTTAGGATTAGGAGGGGGGTTAGGTTTAAGGCAAGGGCCAGGGCTAGGGATAGGTTAAGGGTTAGAGCTATGGTTAGGTCTAAAACTAGGGTTAGGTTTAGGGCTAGTTTTAGGTTTAGGGCTAGGGTTAGGGCTAAGGCTAAGTCTAAGGTTAGGCTTAAGGCTATATTTAGGGCTAGGGTTAGGGTTAGGATTAGGTCTAGTGTTAGTGTTAGGTTTATGGTAGAGTTAGCGTTAGTGTTAGGGTAGGGTTAAGGTAATGGGTCGGGCTAGGGTTAGGGTTAGGGCTAGGGCTAGGGTTAGAGTTAGGGCTAGGATTAGGTCTAAGGCTAGTGTTAGGGTTAGGGCTAGGGCTAGGGCCTGGGTCAGAGTTAGGGCTAGGGTTCGGGTTAGGTTTAAGGTTATTTTTAGGGCTAGGTTTAGTGTTAGGGTTAGGGCTAGGGTTAGGGTTAGGGCTAGAGTTAGGGTTAAGCCTAGGGCTAGGGTTAGGGTTAGAAATAGGGTTAGGTTAAGGGATTGGGCTAGGGTTAGGGCTAGGGCTAGGGTTAGGTTTAGCGTTAGGGCTAGGGTCAGGGTTAGGTTTAGGGTTAAGTTTAGGGCTCGGGTTAGGTTCAGGTTTAGGGTTAGGGCTAGGGTTAGGACTAAGGCTAGGGTTAGGTTTAGGACTAGGGCTAGGGTTAGGGTTAGGGCTAAGTCTAGGGCTATTGTAAGGGTTTGGGCTAGGGTCAGGGCTAGGGTTAGGGTTATGCCTAGGGGTAGGGTTAAGGTAAGGGGTCGGGCTAGGGTTAGGGTTAGGCCTAGGGTTAGGGTTTGGTTTAGGGTTAGGGCTAGGGCTAGTGTTAGGTTTAGGTTTAGGGCTAGGGATTGGGATAGGTTCAGGGCTAGGGTTAGGTTTAGGTTTAGGGTTAAGGCTAGCGCTAGGGTCAGGGTTAGGATGAGGGATAGGGCTAGGGTTAGGTTTATTGTTAGGGTTAGGGTTAGGGCTAAGGTGAGGCTTAGCACTAGGGTTAGGTCTAAGGCTAGGGTTCGGGTTCGGGTTAGGCCTAGGGTTAGACTTATGTCTAGGGTTAGGGTTACGGTTAGGTTAGGTTCAGGTTAAACGTTAGGGCTAGGGCTAGGGCTTTTGCTAGGGTGTTGGCTAAGGCTACGGTTAGGGTTATCCCTCGGGCTAGGGTTATGGTTACGGTTCGGGCTAGCGCTAGGTTTAGGGTTAGCCCTAGGGTTAGGGTTTTGTCTAGGAGTAGGTATAGGGTTTGGGCTAGTGTTTGGTCTAAGGCTAAGGTTAGGTCTAGGGCTAGGATTAGGGTTAGGGTTAGGGTTTGTGTTAGGGTTAGGGTTAAGGTAAGAGGTCTGGCTAGGGTTAGGCTTAGGTTTAGGTCTAGGGTTAAGGTTAGGGTTAAGGTTAGGGTTATGTCTATAACTAGAGTTAGGTTTAGGGATAGGTCTAGGGCTAGAGTCTGGGTTAGGGCGAGCGTTAGGGTTATGGTTAGGGTTAGGACTAGGGCTAGGGTTAGGTTTAGGGCTAGGGCTAGGGCTAGGGGTAGGCCTAAGTCTAGGTTTAGGGTTAGGTTTAGGGTTAGGTTTAGGGTTAGGGCTAAGATTAGGTTTAGGTTTATGGCTAGGTCTAGGGTTAGGGTTAGCGTTAGGTCTACTGCTAGGGCTAGGTCTAGGGCTAGCATTAGGGTTAGGGTTAGTGTTAGGGCTAGGGTTAGGGCTAGTGTTAGGGTTAGTTTTAGGTTTAGGGTAAGGCTAGTGTGAGGTTTAGTGCTAAGGCTAGGGTTATGGTTAGGGCTATTTCTAGGGTTAGGGTTAGCTTTACGTCTCTGGCTAGGTCTAGATTTATGCTTAAGGTTAGGGTTAGGTTTTGGGCTAGGGTTAGGGCTAAGGCTAAGGTTAGGGTTAGGGCTAGGGTTAGGGTTAGTGTTAGGGTTAGGGTTAGGGCTAGGGATAGAGTTAGGTTTCAGGTTAGGGTTAGGCCTAAGGCTAGGATTAGGGTTAGGGCTAGGTCTAGGTTTAGGGTTATGGCTAGGGTTAGGGTTAGGTCTAGGGTCAGGGCTAGGAATAGGTTTACTCCTAGGGTTAGGATTAAGGTTCGGGTTCGTGCTAGGGTTAGGTTTAGGGCTGGGGTTAGGGTTAGGGCTAGGGTTAGGTCTAAAACTAGGGTTAGGGTTAGGCCTAGGTTTAGGTTTAAGGTAAGGTGTTGGGCTAGGGTTACGGTTAGGTTTAGGGCTAGAGTTAGGGTTAGGGTTATGGTTGGGGTTAGGGCTAGGGCTAGGGTTAGGTTTAGTGTTAGGGTTAGGGTCATGGTTATTGTTAGGGTTAGGGCTAGGGTTATGGTTAGGGCTAGGTCTAAGGCTATGGTTAAGATTAGGGCTAGGGTGTGGTCTAAGGCTAGGCTTAGTGTTAGGGCTGGGGCTAGTGTTACGGTTAGGGTTAGGTCTAGGGCTAGGTTTAGGGTTAGGGCTAGGGCTAATGTCAGGTTTATTGTTAGGTTTAGGGTCCGGGTAGTGTTAGGTTTAGGGTTGGGTCTAGGATAAGGGTTAGGGCTAGGGCTAAGGTTAAGGTTAGGGCTAGGGTGTGGGCTAAGGCTAGGGAGGATTAGCGCTAGGGCTAGGGTTAGGATTAGGGCTAGAGCTAGGGCTAGGTTTAGGGTTATTGCTAGGGTTAGGGTTAGGGCTAGGGTTCGGGGTTAGGTTTAGGGTTTTTTTTAGGTTTAGGTTTAGGTTTAGGGTTAGGGTTAGGGTAAGGGCTAAGGCTAGGGTTAGGGTCAGGGCTAGGGCTAGGTTTAGGGTTAGGGTTAGGGCTAGGGCTAGGGTTAAATTTATGGCTAGGGGTAGGTCTAAGGCTAGGGTTAGAGTTAGGTCTAAGGCTAGGGTTAGGGTTAGGGTTAAGGTAAGGTTTCAGGCTAGGGTTAGGGATAGGTTTAGGTCTAGGGTTAAGGTTAGGTTTAGGGTTAGGGTTAGGTCTAGGCTTAGGTTTAGGGTTAGGGCTAAGGTTAAGGTTAGAGTTAGGGCTAGGGCTAGGGTTAGTGTTATGGCTAGAGTTAGCATTTTGGTTAGGGTAAGGATTAATGTAAGTGGTCGGGCTAGGGTTAGGGTTAGGGCTAGTGTTAGGGATAGGGTTAGGATGATAGCTATGGCTAGGGCTAGGGTTAGGTTTATTTTTAGGGTTAGCATTGGGGTATGGTTAGGTTTAGTGTTGGAGCTAGGGTAATGGTCAGGGCTAGGGCTAGGGTTAAAGTTAGGGCTAGGGTGTGGGCTAAGGCTAGTTTTAAGGGTAGCGCTAGGGCTAGGGTTAGGGTTAGGGCTATGGCTAGGGTTAGGGCTAGGGTTAGGGTTAGGGCTAGGGTTAGGTTTCGGGCTAGGGATAGGGTTAGGGCTAAGCCTTGGATAAGGTTAAGGGCTAGGGTTCGGGGTTAGGTTTAGGGTTTTGTTTAGGTCTAGGGTTAGGGTTAGGGTTAGGGCTAGGGCTAGGTTTAGGGCTAGGTCTAGGATTAGGGCTAGGGTCAGGGTTAGGGCTAGGGTTAGGGTTTTGTCTAGGGCTAGGGTTAGGGTTAGGGCTAGGGTTTGGTCTAAGGCTACGGTTAGGGCTAGGGCTAGGATTAGGGTTAGGGTTAGGGTTAGGGTTAGGGTTAATGTAAGAGGTCTGGCTAGGGTTAGGCTTAGGTTTAGGGCTAGGGTTAGGGTTGTGGCTAGGTCTAGGTCTAGGGTTAGGGTTGGGGTTAGGGTTAGGACTAAGACTAAGTTTAGGGTTATGGCTAGGTTTAGGTTTATGGTTAGGTTTAGGTTTAGGATTAGTGTTAGGGTTAGGTTTAGTGCTAGGGTTAGGGTTAGGACTAGGGATAGGGCTAATGCTAGGGTTAAGGCTAGTGCTAGGGTTAGGTCTATGTCTAGGGCTAAGGTTTTGTTGGGGTTAGGGTTAGGGTTAGGTATTGTGCTAGGGTTAGGGTTAGGGCTAGCGCTAGAGTTAGGGTTAGAGCTAGGGTTAGATTTTGGGATAGGGATAGGGTTAGCATTAGCGTTAGTTCTTGGGCTAAGGCTAGGTTTAGCGCTAGGTTTAGGGTTAGGGCTAGGGTTAGGGCTAAGTCTAAGGTTAGGTTTAGGGTTAGGGTTAGTGTTATGCTTAGGTTTAGGGTTAGGGTTAGGGCTAGAGCTAGGGCTTGGGTTAGGTTTAGGGCTAGGGTTAGGTCTAAGGCTAGGATTATGGTTAGGGTTAGGGCTAGGGTTAGGGTTAGGTTTAGGGCTAGGGCTAGGTTTAGGTTTAGGTTTAGGGTTAGTGTAAGGGTTAGGGCTAGGGTTAGGGTTAGTTCTAGGGCTAAGGTTAGGGTTGGCGTTAGGGTTAGGTCTAAGCTAGGGTTAGGTTTAGGGCTAGGGCTAGGGGTAGGGTTAGTGTTAGGGCTAGTGTTAGTGTTAAGGTAAGGTGTTGGGCTAAGGTTAGGGTTAGGGTCAGGGCTAGGGTTAGATTTACAGTTGGGGTTATTTTGGGGTTAGGGCTAGGGCTAGGGTTAGGGCTAGGATTAGGGTTAGACCTAGGGTTAGGTTTAAGGTAAGGTTTCGGGCTAGTGTTAGGGTTATGGTTAGGGTTAAGTTTAGGTGTTAGGGTTAAGTTTAGGTGTTAGGGTTAAGGCTAGGGTTAGTGTTAGGGTTAGGGTTGGAGTTTGGGATAGGGCTAGGGTTAAGTTTAGAGTTAGTGTTAGGGTCAGGTTTACTTTTAGGGTTAGGGGTAGGGTTAGGGCTGGCTTTAGGTTTAGGTTAGGGTTAGGGCTAGGATTAGGGATAGGGCTAGGGTTAGCCCTAGGATTAGTGTTAGGCCTAGTGTTAGGGTAAAGTTAAGGTGTCAGGCTAGGGTTAAGTTTAGGCTTAGAGCTAGGGTTAGGATTAGGGTTAGAGTTGGGGTTTGGGCTAGGACTAGGGTTAGGTTTATTGTTAGGGTTAGGTCAAGGGCTAGGGTTAGGTTTAGGGTTAGGGCTAGGTTTAGGTTTAGGTTTAGCGCTAGCGCTAGGGTTAGGTTTAGGTTTAGGGTTAGAGCTAGGTTTAGGTTTAGGGCTAGGATTAGGTTTAGGGTTAGCTTTAGGGCTAGGGTTATGGTTAGTATAGGGCTTCGGTTAGGTTTAGGGCTAGGCTTAGGTCTAAGGCTAGGGTTAACTTTAGGACTAGGGCTAGGTTTAGGGTTATGTCTAGGGTTAGGGTTAGGGTTAGGTTTAGGATTAGGGTTAGGGTTACGTCTAAGGCTAGGGTTAGGTTTAGGACTAGGGCTCAGATTAGGGTTATGTCTAGGGTTAGGGTTAGGGCTAGGGTTAGGCCTAGGATTAGGCTTAAGGCAGGTTGTCGGGCTAGGGTTAGGGTTAGAGTTAAGTTTAGGGCTAGGGATAGGGTTAGGCTAGGGTTAGGGTTATGGTTAGGGTTAGGTTTAGGGTTAGGGTTGGGGTTTGGGCTAGAGTTAGGTCTAAGGGTAGGGTTAGGGTTAGGGCTTGGGCTAGGGTTAGGGTTAGGATGAGGGCTAAGTCTAGGTTTAGGTGTATTGTTAGGGTTATGGTCAGGGTTAGGGTTAGGGTTAGGGCTAGGGTAAGGGTTAGGGCTAGGGCTAAGGTTAGGGTTATTGCTAGGGTTAGGTCTAAGGCTAGGGTTAGGGTTAGGGCTAGGGCTAGGGTTAGGGTTATGGCTAGGGTTAGTGTTATGGCTAGGGTTATGGCTAGGTTTAGGGTTAGGGTTAGGGTTAGGGTTAAGGTAAGTTTTAAGGTTAGGTTTAAGGCTAGGGTTAAGGATAGGTCTAGGGATAAGGTTAATGTTAGGGCTATGTTTAGGGTTAGGGCTTGGCTATAGCTAGGGCTAGGGCTAGGGGTAGGCCTAGGTCTAGGTTTAGGGCTAGTGTTAAGGTTAGGGCTCAGGCTAGGTTTAGGGTTATGTCTGGGGTTAGGGTTAGGTTTATGTCTAAAACTAGGGTGAGGGTTAGGGCTAGGGATAGGCCTAGGGTCAGCGTTAGGGCTAGGTTTAGGGTTAGGTCTAGGGCTAGGGTTAAGGTTAGGGCTAGGGTTAGTGTTAGGGCTAGGGCTAGGTCTAGGGGTAGGGGTAGGCCTAGGTCTAGGGTTTCGGGTAGGGTTAGATTTAGGGCTAAGGCTAGGGTTAGGCTTATGTTTAGGTCTATGGTTAGGGTTAAAGTTAGGTCTACTGCTAAGGCTAGTTCTAGTGTTAGGGTTAGGGTTAGGGTGAGGTTTAAGTTTAGGGTTAGTGTTATGGTTAGGTTTAGGGTTAGGATAAAGTTAGGGTTAGGGTTAGGTCTAAGGCTAGGGTTAGGGTAAGGGCTAGGTTTAGCATTAAGTTTAGTGTTAGGTTTAGGGCAGGGGTAGGGTTAGGGTTAGGTTTAGGGTTAGGGTTATGGCAAGGGTTTACGTTAGGTCTAGGGCTAGGGTTAGGGTTGGGTTAGGTTTAGGATTAGGATTAGGGCTAGGGTTAGGGTTAGGGTTAGGTATAGGGCTAGGATTAGGTTTAGAGTTAGGGGTAGGATTAGGATTAAGATTATGTTTAAGTTTAGAGTTAGTTGGGGTCAGGGCTAGGACTAGTGTTAGGGCTAGGCTTAGGTTTAGGGCTAGGGTTAGGGTTAGGACTAGGGATAGGGTTAGGGCTAGGTTTAGGATTAGAATTCAGGTTTAAGTTTAGGGAAATGGTTAGGTTTAGGGCTAGGGCTAGGGTTAGGTTTAGGTTTAGGTTTAGAGCTATGTTTAGGGTTAGGCAAGGGCTAAGTTTAGGGTTAGGGCTAGGGTTAGGTATAAATCTAGTGTTAGGTTTAGGGTTAGGTTTTTGTTTAGGGCTAGGATTAGGGCTAGGTTTAGGATTAGGGTTATGGTTAGGTCTAAGGCTAGGGATAGGGTTAGAGCTAGGGTTATCCTTAAGGTTAGGGTTAGGGTTAAGGTAAGCGGTTGGGCTAGGCTTAGGGTTAGGGTTAGGGCTAGAACTAGGATTACTTTTAAGATGAGAGCTAGGGGTAGGTTTAGGTTTATTGTTAGGGTTAGGATCAGGGTTAGGCTTAGGGTTAGGGTTAGGGCTAAGGTTAGGTTTAGGGCTAGGGCTAAGGTTAATGTTAGGGATAGGGTAGGGTTAGCATTAGCATTAGGTCTTGGGCTAGGGCTAGGGTTAGGGTTAGTATGAGGGCTTGGGCTAGGGTTAGGTTTATTGTTAGGGTTAGGATCAGGGTTAGGGTTAGGGTTACAGTTAGGGCTAATGTTAGGGTTAGGGCTAGTGCTAAGGTTACGGTTAGGGCTAGGTTTAGGGCTAAGGCTAAGTTTAGGGTTAGGTTTAGGATTAGGGTAAGGCTAAGGCTAAGTTTAGGGTTAGGGCTAGGGTCAGGTTTAAGGCTAGGGTTAGGGTTAGGGCTAGTGCTAAGGTTAGGTTTAAGATGAGGGCTAGGGCTAGGGTTAGGTTTATTGTTAGGGTTAGGATCAGGTTTAGGGCTAGGGTTAGGGTTAGGGCTAGGGCTAAGGTTACGGTTAGGGCTAGGTTTAGGTGTAAAGCTAGGGTTCGGGTTAGGGCTAGGGCTAGGTTTAGGGTTAGGGTTGTAGTTAGGGTTAGGTTTAAGGTTAGGCCCAGGGCTAGGCTTAAGGTTAGGGCTAGTGTGTGGGCTAAGGCTAGGGTTAGGGTTAGGTCTAGGGCTAGATTTATGGTTAGGGCTAGTGTTAGGGTTAGTGCTAGGGATAGGGTTAGGGCTATGGTTAGGTTTAGGAATAGGGATAGGGTTAGTGTTAGCATTAGTTCTTGGGCTAGGGCTAGGTTTAGGGTTAGAGTTAGGGCTAGGGTTAGGGCTGAGGCTAAGCTTTCGGTTAGGGTTAGGGTTAGGGTTAAGGTTAGGGCTAAGGCTAAGGTTAGGGTTAGGGTTAGGGTTAGGGTTAAGGTTAGGGCTAAGGTTAAGGTTAGGGTTATTGTTAGGGTTAGGTCTAAGGCTAGGTTTAGGGATATGGTTAGGGTTAGGGCTAGGGTTAGGGCTAGGGCTAGGTCAAGGGTTAGGGTTAGCGTTAGGTCTACATCTAGGGTGGGGCTAGCGTTAGGGTTAGGGTGAGGGATAGGTTTAGGTTTAGGGCTAGTGTTCGGATTAGGTTTAGGGCTAGGGCAAGGCTAGGGTTAGGGTTAGGGCTAAGGCTAGGGTTAGGGTTAAGGCTAGGTCTAGGGTTAGGGTGAGGTTTAGGTCTAGGGCTAGGGTTAGGTTTAGGGTTAGGTTTAGGGCTAGGGTCAGGGCTAGGACTAGGGTTAGCGTTAGGTTTAGGGTTAGGTTTAGGGATACTGTTAGGATTAGGGCTAGGACAAGGGTTAGGGTTAGTTCTAGGGTTAGGTCTAAAACTAGGGTTAGGGCTAGGTTTAGGCTTAGGGCTAGGGTTAGGGCTAGGTTTAGGATGTGGGCCAGGGCTAGTGTTTAGTTTATTGTTAGGTTTAGGGTCAGTGTTAGGGCTAGGGTAAGGGTTAGGGGTAGGGCTAAGTTTAGTGTTAGGGCTAGGTTTAGGTCTAAGGCTAGGGTTCGGGTTAGGCTAGAGCTAGGGTTAGAGTTATGTCTAGGGTTAGGTTTAGGGTTAGGTTAGGATTAGGTTTAGGGTTAAGGCTAGGGTTATGTTTAAGGTTAGGGCTAGGTGTTGGCTATGGCTAGGGTTAAGGTTAGCGCTAGGGCTAGAGTTAGGGTTAGGGCTAGGGCTAGGGCTTGGAAAAGGGTTAGGGCTAGGGTTTATGTTAGGTTTAAGGTTTTGTTTAGGTATAGGGTTAGGGTTAGGTCTAGAGCTAGGTTTAGGGTTAAGCCTAGTGTTAAGGTTAGGGTTAGGGTTAGGTTTAGGGATAGGGTTAGGGTTAGGAATAGGGATAGGGATAGGGCTATGGTTAGAGTTAGCATTAGGTCTTGGTCTAGGGCTAGGGTTAGGGCTAGGGTTATGGTTAGGACTAGGGTTAGGGCTAAGGCTAAGGTTAGATCTAGGGTTAGGGTTAGGTCTAAGGCTAGGTTCAGGGTTAGGTCTAGTGTTAGGTATAAACTTGGCTTAGGGTTAGTGCTAGGTTTAGGGTTAGAGTTCAGGTTAGGGCTAGGTTTAGGTTTAGGTTTAGGGCTAGGGTAAGGCTAGGGGTAGGGGTAGGGCTAAGGCTAGGGTTATGTTTAAGGCTAGGTCTTGGGGTAGGGTTAGGTCTAGAGGTAGGGTTAGGTTTAGGGTTAGGGTTAGGGCTAGGGTCAGGGTTAGGACTAGGGTTAGGGTTAGCGTTAGATTTAGGGTTAAGATTAGGTTTAGGTTTAGCGTTAGTGTTAGGGCAAGTGTTAGGTTTAGGGCTAGGGATAGGATTAGGGCTAAGGCTAGTTTTAGGGTTATGTCTAGGGTTAGGGTTAGGGTTAGGGTTAGTGTTAGATTTAAGTTTAGGGTTAGGGTTAGGGCTCGGTTTAAGGTTAGAGCTAGGATGTGGGCTAAGGATAGGGTTAGGGTTAGGGCTAGGGCTAGGTTTAGAGTTAGGGTTAGGACTAGGGTAGGTTTACTGCTAGGGCTAGGGTTAGGTCTAAGGCTAGGGTTAGGGTTAGGGCTAGGTTTAGGGTTAGAATTCGGGTTAGGGCTAGGTTTAGGATTAGAGATAGGGTTAGGGTTAGGGTTAGGTCTAGGGTTAGGTTTAGGGTTAGGGTTACGGCTAGGGTGAGGGCTAGGAATAGGGTTAGGCCTAGCGTTAGGTCTAAGGCTAGGTTTAGGTTTAGGGCTAGGGCTACGTTTAATGTTAGGGCTAGTTTTAGGATTAGAGATAGGGTTAGGGTTAGTGCAAGGCTAGGGCTAGGGTTAGGTTTATGGTTAGGTTTATGGTTAGGTTTAGGGATAGGGTTAGGGTTAGGGCTAGGACTAGGGTTAGGGTTAGTTCTAGGGTTAGGACTAAAACTAGGTTTAGGGTTAGGGCTAGGTTTAGGCTTAGGGCTAGGGCTAGTGTTAGGTTTATTGTTAGGGTTAGGGTCAGGGTTAGGGTTACGGTTAGGGCTAGGATAAGGGTTAGGGCTAGGGTTAGGTTTAGGGCTAAAGTTAGTGTTAGGGCCATGGCTAGGGCTCCGGTAAGGGTTAGGGCTAGTTTTCAGGTTAGGTTTAGGGTTTTGTTTAGGTCTAGGGTTAGGGTTAGAACTAGGACTAGGTTTAGGGTTAGGGCTAGGGTTAGGTTTGGGGATAGGGTTAGGGTTAGGAATAGGGATAGGGCTAGGGTTTGCTTTAGCATTAGTTCTTGGGATAGGGCTATGTTTAGCGTTAGGGTTGGGGCTAGGGTTAAGGCTAAGGTTAAGGTTATGGTTAGGGTTAGGGCTAAGGCTAATGATAGGGTTAGTGCTAGTGATAGGGTTAGGTTTAGGGTTAGGGTTAGGGTTAGGGTTAGGGTTAGGGCTAGGGTTAGGGTTAGGAATAGATTTAGGCCTAAGGCTAGGGTTAGGTCTAGGGCTAGGGTTAAGTCTAAGGCTAGGTTTAGGGTTAGGTCTAGGGTTAGGTCTAAACTAGGGTCAGGGTTAGGGCTAGGTTTAGGGTTAGAGTTCAGGTTAGGGCTAGGTTTAGTTTTAGGGTTAGGGTTAGGGTTAAGTCTGGGGTTAGGGTTAGGGTCCGGGTTAGGGTTAGTTTTAGGGTTAAGGCTAGGGTTAGGGTTAGGGCAAGGGCTAAGTTTAGGTATAGAGTTAGGGTTAGGTTTAAGGCTATGTTTAGGGTTAGGTGTAGGGTTAGGTCTAAAATAGGGTTAGGGTTAGGGCTAGGGTTACTGTTAGGGCTAGGGTTAGTGGTAGGGCTAGGGTTAGGGCTAGGGTTAGGGTTAGGGTTAGGGCTAGGGTTAGGTCTAAAACTAGGTTTAGGGTTAGGGCTAGGTTAGGCTTATGGCTAGGGCTAGTGTTAGGTTTATTGTTAGGGTTAGGGTCAGGGTTAGGGTTAGGGTTAGGGTTAGGGCTAGGGTAAGGTTTAGGGCTAGGGCTAAGTTTAGTGTTAGGGCTAGGGTTAGGTCTAGGGCTAGAGTTCGCGTTAGGGCCATGGCTAGGGCTCTGGTAAGGGTTAGGGCTAGGGTCCTGGTTAGGTTTAGGGTTTTGTTTAGGTCTAGGGTTAGGGTTAGGACTAGGGCTAGGTTTATTGTTAGGTCTAGGGTTAGGTTTAGGGATAGGGTTAGGGTTAGGGTTAGGAATAGGGATAGGGATAGGGCTAGCGTTAGCATTAGTTCTTGGGCTAGGGCTATGGTTAGGGTTAGGGTTGGGGCTAGGGTTAAGGCTAAGGCTAAGTTTATGGTTAGGGTTAGGGCTAAGGCTAGGGTTAGGTCTAGGGCTAGGGTTAGGTCTAAGTCTAGATTTAAGGTTAGGTCTAGGGTTAGGTCTAAACTAGGGTTAGGGTTATGGCTAGGTTTAGGGTTAGAGTTCAAGTTAGGGCTAGGTTTAGTTTTAGGGTTAGGGTTAAGGTTACGTCTAGGGTTAGGGTTAGGGTCAAGGTTAGGGTTAAGTTTAGGGTTAGGGCTAGGGTTAGGGTTAGGGCTAGGGTTAGGGCTAGTGTTAGGGTTAGGGTTAGGGCTACGGTTAGGTCTAAGGCTAAGGTTAGGTATAGGGCTAGGTTTTGGCCTATGGTAAGGGTTAGGTTTAGGGTTAGGGCTAGGTTTATTTTTAGGGTTAAGGCTAGGGTAGGGTTAGGGCTAGAATTAGGGTTAGGATTATAATTAGGGCTAAGGCTAGGGTAGGGCTAAGGCTAAAGCTAAGGTTAGGGTTAGGGCTAGGTTTAGGTCTAGGGTTAGGATTAGGTTTAGGTTTATGGTTAGGGTCAGGGTTAGGGATTAGGGTTAGGGTTAGGCCTAGGGTTAGGGTTTGTGTTTTGGCTTGGGCTAGGTTTAGGTGTAGGGTTAGGGTTAGGTCTATGGCTAGGGTTAGTGTTAGGGCTAGTGTTTTGGTTAGGGCTAGGGTTAGGGTTAGGGTTAGGGCTAGGGTTAGGCCTAGGGTTAGGGTTAGGGCTAGGGCTAGGGTAAAGTTTAGACCTAGCCTTAGACTTAACCCTAGGCCTAACCCTATTTCTAGCCCTAACCCTAGCCCTAGCCCTAATGCTAGCCCTAGCCCTAAACCTAACCCTAGCCTTAGACCTAACCCTAGTCCTAACCATAAGCCTAGCCCTAGTCCTAACCCTAACTTCAACCCTAGCCCTAAACCTAACCCTATCCTTAGCCCACATCGTAGCTCTAACCTTAATCTGAGCCCTAACACTAACCCTAACCCTAACCCTAAATCTAAACCTAACCCTAGCCCTAGCCCTAACCCTAGCCCTAGCCCTAAACCTAGCCCTTGCCCTAACACTAACTCTAAACCTAACCCATATCTTAACCCTAAACCTAATCCTAACCCTAACCCGAACCATAGTCCTAACCCTGACCCTAGCCCTAACCCTAACCCTAAACCTAACCCTACCCCTAGACCTAACCCTAACCATAGACCTAGCCTTAACCCTAAACCTAGCCTTAGCCCTAACCCTAACCCTAGCCTTACCCTAGCCCTAACCCTAACCCTAACACTAGCCCTAAACCTAACCCTAACCCTAACCCTAACCCTAACATTAGCCCTAGCCCTAGCAGTAGACTTATCGCTAACCCTGACCCTAGACCTAGTCCTAACCCTAACCCTAGTCTTAGTCCTAACCCTAAACCAAGTCCTAACACTGGACCTAGACCTACCCAAGACCTAACACTAGACCTAAATCTAGACCTAGCCCTACCCTAACCCTAGCCCTACCCTAGCCCTAAACCTAAGCCAAACAATAGCCCTAAACCTAACGCTATCCCTCACCCTAACCCTAACCCTAAGCCTAGCCCTAGCTCTAGCAGTAGACCTAACGCTAACCCTAACCCTAGACCTAGGCCTAACCCTAACTCTAGCCCCAGCCCTAACCCTAACCCTAGGCATAGACCTAACCCTAGCCCTAAACGTAACCCTAGCCCTAACTCTAACCCTAACCCTAACCCTAAACCTAACCCTAGACACAATCCTAACACTAGCCCTAAACCTAACCCTAACACTAACCTAAGCTTTAGCATTAGCCCTAACCCTAAACCTACCCCTAACCCTACCCTAGCCCCAACCCTAAACCTAAACATAACCCTAACCCTAACCCTAAATCTAACACTAACCCTAGCCTGAAACCTAGGCCTAAACCTAACCTTAGCCTTAGCCTTAACGCTAACCATAGCCCTAACCCCAAACCCTAACCTTAACCCTAGCCCTAACCCTAGCCCTATCACTAATCCTAGGCCTAACCCTAACCCTAGTTTAGACCTAACCCTAGATGTAACCCTAAACGTAACATTAGACCTAACCCTAGCCCTAAACCTAAAATTAGCCCTAGCCATAACACTAACCTTAGCCCTAGCCCTAACCTTAACCCTAACCCTAACCTGAAACCTAACCCTAAACCTAAACCTAGCCCTAACCTTAACTCTAACCCTAAACCTAGCCTGAACCCTAACCCTAGTTTAGACCTAACCCTATACCTAACCCTAAAACTAGCCTTAGACCTAACCCTAGACCTAGACCTAACCTTAGCCTTAGCCCTAACCCTAGTCCTAACCCTAACCCTAGCCCTAACCAGAGCCCTAGACCAAGACCTAATGCTAACGCTAACCCTAGCCCTATCCCTATTCCTAACCCTAACCCTATCCCTAAACCTAACCCTAGCCCTAACCTTAACACTAGCCTTAACCCTAAACCTAGCCCTAGACCTAAACAAAACCCTAAACTTAAACCAAACTCTAGCCCTAACCCTTACCTGAGCCCTAGCCCTAGCCCTAATCATAACGCTAGCCCTAGCTCTAACCTTAACCCTAGCCTTAGCGAACACCTAGCCCTAACCTTAACCCTAACAGTAGCCCTAACCCTAAACCTAAACCTAACCCTAAGCATAAATCTAACCCTAGCTCTAGCCCTAATCCGAACCCTAGCCTTAGACATAACCCTAGCCCTAATACTAAACTTAGCCCTAGCCTTAACCCTTACCCTAGCCCTAACCCTGACCCTAACCCTAACAATAAACTAAACACTAGCCCTAGCCCACATCCTAAACCTAGCCCTAACCCTAGCCCTAAGCCTAAACCTAGCCCTAACCCTAACCCTAGTTTTAGATCTAACCCTAGAACTCACCCTAACCCTAGTCCTAGCCCTAATCCTAACAGTATCCCTAACCCTAACCCTAAACCTAATGCTAGCCCTAGTCCTAGACCTGACCCTAGCCCTAACCCTAACCCTAAACATAACCCTAGCCCTGGACATAAACCTCACCCTAACCCTAGACCTAGCCTTAACCCTAACCCTAGCCTTAGCCCTAACCCTAACCGTAGCCTTTCCCTAGCCCTAAACCTAACCCGAACACTAGCCCTAAACCTAACCCTATCCCTCACCCTAACCCTAACGCTAGCCCCAGCCCTAGCAGTAGACCTAACTCTAAACCTAACCCTTGACCTACCCCTAACCGTAACCCTAGCCTTAGACCTAACCCTAGCCCTAACTGTAACCCTAGCCCTAACCCTAACCATAACCCTAAACCTAAACCTAACCCTAACACTAACCCTAGACATAACCCTAAACCTAGCCCTAGCCCTAACCCTAACCCTAGCCTAAGACCTAACCCTAGCCCTAAACCTAACCCTAACCCTAGCCCTAACCCAAATCCTAAATCAGAACCTAAACCTAACCCTAACCCTAGCACTAAACCTAGCCCTAAACCTAACTTAGCCTTAGCCTTAGCCTTAACCCTAGTCCTAAACCTAAACCTAGGCCTAATCCTAACCCTACTTTTAGACCTAACCCTAGACCTAAAACTAAAGCTAGCCCTAGCGCTAGCCCTAGCCTTAGACCTAACCCTAGCCCTAACCCTAACCCTAAACTTAAACGTAACCCTAACGCTAACCCTAAACTTAGCCTTAGCCCTAACCCTAACCCTAACCCTAACCCTAGCCCTAACCCTAGCACTACCCCTAACCCTAAACCTAGCCCTAGCCCAAGACCTAATGCTAACACTAACCCTATCCCTATTCCTAACCCTAACCGTAGCCCTAACCCTATCCCTAGCACTTACCCTAACACTAGCCCTAACCATAAACCTAGCCCTAGACCTAACCCTAACACTAGCCTTAGCCCACATCCTAGCCCTAAGCTTAACCCTAGCCCTAGCCCTAACCTTAAACCTAACCCTAACTATAACCCTAGCCCTAATCCTAGACCTAGCCCTAACCCGAACCATAGCTTTAGACCTAAACCTAGCCCTAACCATAACCTTAGCCCTAGCCGTAACCCTAAACTTAGCCCTAACCCTAACCCTAACCCTAACCCTGATGCTAACCCTAACAATAAACCTAACCCTAGCCCTAGCCCTCATCCTAAATCTAACCCTAGCACTAGCCCTAACCCTAACCCTCGCCTTAAAACTAACCCTAGCCCTAACATTAACCTTAGCCCTAGCCCTAATCCTAACCCTAAACCTGACCCTAACCCTAGCCCTAACCCTAAACTTAGCCTTAGCCTTAGCCCTAATCCTAAACCTAACCCTAACCTTAGCCTTAGCCCTAAACCTAATCCTAACCGGAATCCTATCCCTAACCCTAGCCCTAGCCCAAGACCTAACACTAATGCTAACCCTATACCTATCCCTAACCTTAACCTTAGCCCTAGCCCTAACACTAACCCTAGGCCTAACCCAAACACTAACCCTAACCCTGATACTAACCCTAACAATAAACCTAACCCTATCCCTAGCTCTCATCTTAAACCTAATCCTAGGCCTAGCCCTAAACCTAACCCTAAGCCTAGCCCGAACACTTACATTAAACCTAACCCTAACCTTAAGGATAACCCTAGCTCTAACCCTAACCCTAGACTTAGACCTAACCCTAGCCCTAATCTTAAACCTAGCCCTAGTCCTAGCCCTAAACAAAAACCTAACCCTAACCCTAACCCTAGATTTATACCTAACCCTAGCCCTAACTCTAAACCTAGACCTGCCGTAACCTTAACCATAGCTCTAAACCTAAACCTAAACCTAACCGTAGCCTAAACCTAACCCATTCCCTAATTTTAAACCTAGCCCTAACCTGAATTCTAATCCTAAACCTAGCCCTAACCCTAACCCTAGTCCTAACCCTAACCCTAGCCCTAAACCTAACCCTAGCCCTAACCCTAGTCCTAGCCCTGACCCCAACTAACTCTAAACCTAACCCTAAACTTAATCCTAATCCTAACACTAACCCTAGTCCTAACCATACGCCTGGCCCTAGTCCTAACCCTAACTCCAACCCTAGCCCTAAACCTAACCCTATCCTTAGCCCACATTATAGCTCTAACCTTAACCCGAGCCCTAACACTAACCCTAACCCTAACCCTAACCCTAAACCTAAACCTAACTCTAGAGTACGATATATCACTTTTCAGTTTTCCTGTATTCCTAATTAGGAGAGCGACACACATGTGATTTAGTTTCAAACATTTTGCTTTGTGTTTCTGTTCATTTATTGGAAACTTGTTTCTGTGCCTTAGAGTGTGATATATCACTTTTCAGTTTTCTTGTATTCCTAATTAGGCGAGCGACACACATGTGAATAAGTTTACAATTTGTGCTTTGTGTTTCTGTTCTTTAGTTGGAAATGGTTTCTGTGCTGTACAGTGCGAGATATCACTTTTCAGTTTTCCTGTATCCCTAATTGAGTGAGCTACACACATGTGATTTAGTTCACAAAGTAGTGCTTTGCATTTCTGTTCTTTTTTTGGAAACTTGTTTCTGTGCTGTGGAGTGTGATATATCACTTTTCAGTTTTCTTGTTATCATAATTGAGCGGGCGACATATATGTGAATTAGTTTACAAAGTTGTGCTTTGTATTTCTGTTCTTTCGTTGGAAACTTGTTTCTGTGCTTTACAGTGCGATATATCACTTTTCACTTTTCCTATTTTCGTAATTGAGCGGGCGACACATATGTGAATTAGTTTACAACGTAGGGCTTTGCGGTTCTGTTATTTCATTGGAAACTTGTTTCTGTGCTGTACAGTGCGACATATCACTTTTCAGTTTTCCTGTATTGCTAAGTGAGCAGGCGACACGTATGTGAATTAGTTTACAACATAGTGCTTTGCGTTTTTGTTCTTTCATTTTAAACTTGTTTCTGTGCTGTATGGTGTGAGATATCACTTTTCAGTTTTTCTGTATTCCTAATTGAGCGAGGGGCAAACATGTGATTTAGTTTCAAACATTGTGCTTTGTGTTTCTGTTCTTTTGTTGTAAACTTGTTTCTGTGCTGTAGAGTGCGATATATCACTTTTCAGTTTTCCTGTATTCTTATTGAGCGAGCGACACACATTTGAATTAGTTTACAACGTTGTGTTTTGCATTTCTGTTCCTTTGATGGTACCTTGTTTTTGTGCTGTAGAGTGCGATATATCACTGGTAGGAGCCTAGGGCAAGAAATGAGTGGTGAGGAGAAAGGGCAAGGAGAGCTTGGAGCAGAGCTGGGGGAGAGATCTGGTAACAAGGTGGAGAGATGGACTAGACCTAAGATATCACTAAAAGGAAGTATAATGTGGGAAATCTAAATGTTAGGAAACTATGAGGGTTTGGAGGTTTGGGAGGGAGGGAGGTTTGGGAGTATTGCCCAGCATTGTGTTCAAGGTTAACTAAATAATCCCAGTCTCTGTGTGGTGATTTGATTATACAACTGTTTAGGATTAACAGCAAGCTTAATTTAGGATTAACAGCAAGCTTAACTAAAAGATAATCATTAGTACATATTAATCACCACCACCAACAGTTACCTTTGGGTTTGGGGTTAGGGCTAGGGATTAGGGTTAGGGTTAGGATTAGGATTAGGTTAGTGTTAGGTTTAGGATTAAGGTTAGGGCTAGAGGTTAGGGTTAGTGTTCGAGTTAGGGTGAGGCTTAGGGGTAAGGGTTAGGGGTTAGGGTCCAAATTAGGGCTTATTGTTAGGCTTAGGGTTAGGGGTGAAGGTTAGGTTAGTGGTAGGGTTAGATTAGGGTTAGGTTTAGGGCTAGGGTTAGGTCTAGGGTTAGGGTTAGGTTTAAGTTTAGGGTTAGGGTTAGGATTAAGGTTAGATTTAGGGTTAGGTTTAGGGCTAGGGTTAGGGTTAGGGTTAGTATAAGGGCTAGGGTTAGGGTTAGTGCTAGGTGTAGGGTTAGGAGTAGTGTTAGAGTTAGGGCTAGGGTTAGGGGTAGGGGTAGGACTAGGGTTATGTTTAGGGTTAAGGCTATGTTTAGGTTTAGGATTAGGGTTAGGGCTAGGGCTAAGGCTAGGTTTATGGCTAGGGTTAAGGCTAGGGTTAGGGGTAGGGCTATGTCTAGGGTTAGGGTTAGGATTAGGGCTAGGGTTAGGGCTAGGATTAGGGTTAGGCCTAGTATTAGTATTAAGGTATGGGGTTGGGCTAGGTTTAGGGTAGGGTTAGGGTTAGGCCTACAGTTAGGGTTAGGGCTAGGGTGTGGGTTAAGTCTAGTGTTAGGGCAGAGCTAGCACTAGGTATAGGGTTAGGGATAGGTTTAGGGTTAGAGCTATGGTTAGGACTAAGGCTAAGTTTAGTATTAGGGCTATGGTAAGGGTGAGGTTTAGGATCAGGGTTAGGGTTAGGGCTTGGGCTAGCATTAGGTTTAGGGTTAGTGTTATGTTCAGGGCTAGGGTTAGGGGTAGGGGTAAGGCTAGGGTTAGGGCTAGGGCTAAGGTGATGGTTAGGGCTAGGGTTAGGTCTAAGACTAGGGTTCGGGTTAGGGCTATGGCTAGGGTTAAGATTAGGTCTAGGGTGAGGTTTAGGATTAGGGTTAGGGTTAGTGTTAGTGTTAAGGCTGGGGTGTGGGTTGGGTTTAGTGTTAGGTTTAGGGTTAGTGTTAGACCTAGGGCTAAGGTTACCATTAGGGCTAGGGTGTAGACTAAGGCTAGGTGTAGGGTTTGGTGTAGCGCTAGGGTTAGGGTTAGGGCTCAGACTAGTGTTATGTTTAGTATAAGGGCGAGGGTTAGGGTTAGTGCTAGGTCTAGGTTTAGGCCTAGGGTTAAGGTTAGGGCTAGTGTGTAGGCTAAGGCAAGGGTTATGGTTATGGCTAGGGCTAGGGCTAGGGTCAGTGTTAGGGCCTGTGTTAGGGTTAGGTTTAGGGTTAGGGTTAGGTCTAGTGTTAGGTTTAGGTCTAGGGCTAGGGTTAAGGTTAGGGCTAGGGTTAGGGTTAGGGTTAGGGCTATAACTAGGGCTATGACTACGGGTAGGCCTAGTTCTAGGGTTAGGGCTAGGGGTAGGGCTAGGGTTAGGTCTAGGGTGAGGTTTAGGATTAGGGTTAGGGTTAGGTTTAGGCTTAAGTTTAGGGTAGGGCTAGGGCTAAGGTTAGGGTTAGGGCTAGGGTTAGATCTAAGGCTAGGGTTAGGTTTAGGGCTAGGGCTAGGTATAGAGCTGGGCTAGTGTTAAGTCTAAGGCTAGGTTTAGCGTTGTGCTAGTGCTAGGGTTAGGGTTAGGGCTAGGGTGTGAGTTGGGTTTAGTGTTAAGTTTGGGTTAGGGTTAGGGCGAGGGTTAAGGTTAGGTCTAATGCTAAAGTTAGGCTTAAGGCTAGTGTTAGGGTTAGGTTTAGGATTAGGGTTAGTGCTAGGGTTAGGGTTAGGGCTCGATCTAGGACTAAGGGTAGGGCTAGGTCTAGGGTTATGGTTAGGGATAGTGCTAGCATTAGGGCTAGGGTTAGGGTTAGGGTTAGGGAAAAGGCTAGGGCTAGGTTTAGGCGTAGGTTTAGGGTTAGGTTTAGTGTTATGGTTAGGGCTAAGGCTAGGGTTAAGGTTAAGGCTAGGGTGTGGGCTAAGGCTAAGGTTAGGGTTAGGGCAAGGGCTAGGGTTAGTGTTAGGGCTAGGCTTAGGTTTGCATTTAGGACTAGGTTTTGATCTAGGTCTAGGGTTAGGATTAGGGCTATGGCTAGGGTTAGTGTTATTGCTAGCAGAAGAGTTAGGTTTCATTTAAGGGGTTGGGTTAGGGGTAGGGTGTGAGTTAAGTCTAGTGTTAGGATTAGAGCTAGGGCTAGGTTTAGGGTTAGAGATAGGTTTAGGTTTAGGGTTAGGGTTAGGGCTAGGGTTAGGGCTAAGGCTAAGTTTAGGGTTAGGGCTACGGTTAGGGTTAGGCTTGCGGTTAGGGTTAAGGTTAGGGCTAGGGTTAGGGTTAGGGCTAGGCTTAGGTCTACGGCTAGGGTTAGGGTTAGGTTCATTTTTAAGGTTAGGGGTAGGGTTAGGCTTAGGTCTACGACTAGTGTTAAGGTTAGGGCTAGGTTTAGGGTTAGGGCTAGAACTATGGCTATGACTACGGGTTGGCCTAGGGCTAGGGTTAGGGCTAGGGTTACATTTAGGACTAGGGTTAGGGTTAGGGTTAGGGCTAGGTTTAGGATTAGGGCTAGGGCTAGGGCTAGGGGTAGGGCTAGATCGAGGGTTATGGTTAGGGATAGTGCTAGCATTAGGGCTAGGGTTAGGGTTAGGGTTAGGTTTAGGACCAAGCCTAGGACTCTGGTTAGGCCTAGGGTTAGGGTTAGGGCTAAAAGAAGGGTTAAGGTTAAGGCTAAGGTGTGGGCTAAGGCTAGTGTTAGGGTTAGGGCAAGGCCTAGGGTTAGGGTTAGGGCTAGGGCTAGGGTTAGGTTCATGGTTTGGGTTAGGGTCAGGGTTAGGGTTAGCGTTAGGATTAGGGCTAGGTTTAGGTTTAGGGCTAGGGCTAATTTAGGGTTATGGCTAGGATTAGGTCTAAGGCAAGGGTTCGGATTAAGACTAGGGCTAGGATAAGTTTAGGGCTAAAGTTAGGTCTAAGGTTAGGGTTAGGGCTAGGATTAGGATTAGGCCTAGGGTTAAGGTTAAGGTAAGGGTTGGGCTAGGGTTAGTGTTAATGTTAGGGCTAGTGCTAAGGTTAGGGTTACGGCTAAGGCTAAATTTAGGTCTAGGCATAGGCTTAGGGTTCGAGCTAGGGTTAGGGTTAGGTCTAGGCCTAGGGTTAGGGTTAAAGTTAGTGTCAGGGTTAGATTTAGGATTAGGGTTAGGGCTAAGGGTTAGGTTTAGGTCTAGGTCTAGGACTAAGTGTAGAGCTAGGTCTAGGGTTATGGTTAGGGATAGTGCTAGCATTAGGGCTAGGGTTGGGGTTAGGGTTAGGTCTAGGGGTAGGGTTAGGATTAAGGCTAGTGTTAGGGTTAGGTTTAGAATTAGGGTTAGGGCTAGCTTTAGGGCTAGGTGTAGGGCTAGGTCTAAGGTTATGGTTAGGGTTAGTGCTAGCATTAGGGCTAGGGTTAGGGCTAGGGTTAGAGCTAGGGTTAGGGTTAGGTTTAGGGCTAGGGCTAGGGTAAGTCTAGTGTTAGGGTTAGGGCTAAGGCTAGGGTTAGTGTTAGGGCTAGGTCTAGGGTTAGGGTTTGGCTAGGGTAAGGATTAGGGCTAGGATTAGGGCTAGGACAAGGGTTAGGCCTAGGGTTAGGATTAAGGTAAAGTATCCACCTAGGGTTAGGTTTAGGGCTAAGGTTAAGTTTAGGGTTAAGGTTAGGGATAGGACTAGGGTTAGGGATAGGTCTAGGTTTTGGGCTAAGGCTAGGGTTAGGCCTAGGGCTAGGTTTAGGGTTAGGGCTAGGTTTAGGGTTAGAATTCAGGTTAGGGCTAGGTTTAGGATTAGGGATAGGGTTAGGTTTAGGGGTAGGGCTAGGTTTAGGTTTAGGTTTAGTGTTAGGGTTAGGGTTAGGGTTACGGTTAGTGTTAGGGCTAAGGTTAGGTTTAAGGGTAGGGTGGAGCTAGTGCTAGGTTTAGGGTTAGGTCTAGGTTTAGGTCAAAAACTATGTTTAGGATTACAGCTAGGGTTAGGATTAGGGCTAGGGCTAGGGCTAGAGCTAGGTTAAGGGTTAGGGTTAGGTTTAGGGTTAGTTGTAAAACTAGGGTTAAGGTTAGGGCTAGGTTTAGGTTTAGGGCTAGGGTTAGGGTTAAGGCTAAGGTTAGGGTTAGGGCTAGGTTTAGCGCTATGGTTAGGGTTAGGGCTAGGGTTAGGTTTACGGTTAGTGTGAGGTCTAGGGCTAGGGTTAGGGTTAGGTTGAGGGCTAGGGCTAGGGTTATGTTTATTTTTAGGGTTAGGGTCGCAGTAGGGTTAGGTTTAGGGTTGGGGCTAGGGTAAGGGTTAGGGCTAGGGCTAGGGTTAAGTTTAGGTCTAGGGTGTGGGCTAAGGCTAGGGTTACGGTTATGTCAAGGGCTAAGGTTAGGATTAGGATTAGGGTTAGTGCTAGGGCTAGAGTTAGGGTTTGGGCTAGGGTACGGTTAGGGTTAGGGCTAGGGTTAGGATTGGGGTCAGGGTTAGGAATAGGGTTAGGTTTAGGGCTAGGGTTAGGGTTAGGGATAGGGCTAGGGTTAGCATTACCATTAGGTTTTGGGCTAGGGCTAGGGTTAGGGTTAGGGTTAGGGCTAGTGTTAGGGCTAAGTCTAAGGTTAGGTTTAGTGTTAGGGTTAGGGCTAAGGCTAAGGTTAGCATTAGCGTTAGGGTTAGGGTAAGGGTTAGGGCTAGGGCTAGGGTTAGGGTTATGTCTAGGTTTAGTGTTAGGGTTAGGGTTAGGGTTAGGTTTAGGGTTAGAATAAGTGCTAGTGTCAGGGTTAGGGCTAGGGTTAGGGTTAGTATTAGGGTTAGGGTTAGGTTTAAGGCTAGTGTTAGGTTTAGGTCTAGGGCTAGTGTTAAGTTTAGGGCTATTGTTAGAGTTAGGGCTAGGGTGTGGGCTAAGGCTAAGGTTAGCATCAGAGCTAGGGCTAGGGCTAGGGTTAGGTTTAAGGTTAGTGTGAGGGCTAGGGCTAGGGCTAGGGTTACAGCTAGGGTTAGGTCTAAGGCTAGGGTTAGGGCTAGGACTAGGGTTAGGGTTAGGTTGTGGGCTAGGGCTAGGGTTACGTTTATTGTTAGGGTTAGGGTTGCGGTAGGGTTAGGTTTAGGGTTGGGGCTAGGGTAAGAGTTAGGGCTAGGGCTAGGGTTAAGTTTAGGGCTAAGGTGTGGGTTAAGGCTAGGGTTATGGTTATGTCTACGGCTAGGGTTAGGATTAGGTTTAGGGTTAGCGCTAGGGCTACAGTTAGGGTTAGGGCTAGGGTACGGTTAAGGTTAGGGCTAGGGTTAGGTTTAGGGCTAGAGCTAGGTTTAGGGCTAGGGCTCAGGTTAGGTTTACGGCTAGGGTTCGGGGTTAGATTTAGGGTTTTGTTTAGGTCTAGGGTTAGGGTTAGGGTTAGCGCTAGGCTAGGGCTAGGGCTAGGTTTAGGGTGAGGGCTATGGTTAGGTCTAAGGTTAGGGTTAGGTTTAGGGCTAGGGCTAGGTTTAGGGTTAGGTCAAGGTTTAGGTCTAAAACTAGGGTTAGGGTTAGGGTTAGGGCTAGGTTCAGGTTTTGGGCTAGGCCTAGGGCTATGGCTAGGTCAAGGGTTAGGGCTAGGGTTAGGTCTAAAACTAGGGTTAGGGTTAGGGCTAGGTTTATGTTTATGGCTATGGTTAGGGCTAATTCTAAGGCTAAGGGTAGGGTTAGGGCTAAGTTTAGGGCTAGGCTTAGGGTTAGAATTTGGGTTAGGGCTAGGTTTAATATTAGGGATAGTTTTAGGGGTAGGGCTAGGGCTAGGATTAGGTTTAGGTTTAGGGTTAGAGCTAGCGTTAGGTTTAGGGCTAGGGTTAGGTCTAAAGCTACGGTAGGGCTAGGGCTAGGTTTAGGGTTAGGTCTAGGTTTAGGTCTAAATCTAGGGTTAGGGTTAGGGCTACGTTTAGGTTTAGGGCTAGGGCTTATGTTACATTTAGGGTGAGGGTTAGAGCTAGGGTTTTCCTTATGGTTAGGTTAGGGTTAGGGTTAGGTTTAGGGCTAGGTCTAGGGTTAAGGTTAGGGCTAGGGTGTGGGCTATGGCTATGGTTACAGTTAGGTCTAGGGCTAGGGTTAAGCCTAGGGCTAGGGTTAGCTCTAAGGCTAGGGTTACGGTTAGGGCTAGGGCTAGGATTAGGGGTAGGCCTAGGTTTAGGGGTAGGATTAGGGTTAAGCCTAGGGCTAGGGCTAGGGTTAGGTTTAGTGTTAGGGTTAGGGTCAAGGTTAGGGTTAGGGTTAGGTCTAGGGCTCGGGTTAGGGTTATGGCTAGGGTTAGAGTTAGGGTTAGGTTAGGGTAAGGGTTAGCGTTAGTGTAGGACTACAGTTAGGTTGAGGACTATGCTAAGGCCTAGGGTTAGGGTTAGGATTAGGGCTAGGGCTAGGGCTAGAATTAGAGTTAGGGCTAGTTTTAGGTCTAAGGCTAGTGTTAGGTTTAGGGCTAGGTCTAGGGCTGGGTCAGCATTACGGCTAGGGTTCGGATTAGGTTTAGGGTTAGGGTTAGGTGCAGGGTTAGGGTTAGGTCTAGGGCTAGGGTTAGGGTTAGGGTTAGGGCTAGTGTTATGGTTAGGGCTAGGGTTAGGGTTAGGGTTAGGGCTAGGGTTAGGATTAGGGTTAGGGTTAGGGTTAGGGTTAGGGTTAGGGCTATGGTTAGGGTTAGGGCTAGGGTTAGGTTTAAGGCTAGGGCCAGTGCTAGGGCTAGGTTTAGGGTTTAGGTCTAGGTCTAGGGTTAGGGTTACTGCTAGAGTTAGGGTTAAGGCTAGGGCTAGGGTTAGGGTTGGAAATAAGGTTAGGGCAAGGGATTGCCCTTGGGTTAGGGCTAGGGCTAGGGTTAGGTTTAGCATTAGGGCTAGGGTTAGGGTTAGGGTTAGGGTTAGGGTTAGGGCTAGGGTTAGGTCTAAGGCTAGGGTTAGGTTTAGGGCTACGCCTAGGGTTAGGGTTAGGCTAGGGCTAGGGCTAGGGTTAAGGTTAGGGATAGGGTGTGGGCTAAGGCTAGGCGTAGGTTTAGGGTTAGGGTTAGGGATAGGGCTAAGGCTAGTTTTAGGCCTAGGGCTATTCTTACAGTTAGGGATTGGGTAGGTTTAGGCTTAGAATTGAGGTTAGGGCTAGGTTTAGGATTAAGGTTAAGATTAGGGTTAGTGTTTGGGCTAGGGTTAAGGTTAGGTTAGTGTTAGGGTTAGGGTTAGAGCTAGGGTTAGGTTTTGGGATAAGGCTATGGTTAGCATTAGCATTAGGTCTTGGGCTAGGCCTAGGGTTAGTGCTAGCGTTAGGGTTAGGGCTAGGGTTACTGTTAGGGTTAGGGTTAGGGTTGGATCTAAGGCTAAGGCTAAGGTTAGGGTTAGGGTTAGTGTTAGGTTTAGGTTTAGGGGTAGGGTTAGGTCTAGGGCTTGGTTAGTTTTAGGGCTAGGGTTGGGTCTAAGGCTAGGATTATGGTTAGGGCTAGGGCTAGGGTTAGGGTTAGGGCTAGGGTTACAGTTAGGGTTAGGTGTAGGTTTAGGCTTTAAATTCAGTTTAGGTCTAGGATTAGGGTTAGAATTAGGGCTAGGGTTAGGGTTAGGTCTAGGGCTAGGGCTAGGGTTAGGACTCGGTTTAGGGCTAGGGTTAGGGTGAGGTTTAGGGTTAGGGTTAGGGCTAGGGTTATGGTTTTGTGTAGGACTAGGGTTAGGGCTAAGCTAGGGTTTGGTCAAAGGCTAAGTTTAGGGCTAGGGCAGGATTAGGGTTAGGGTTAGGGTTAGTATTAGGGTTAGGGTTAAGGTAAGAGGTCTGGCTAGGTTTAGGCTTAGGTTTAGGGCTATGGTTAGGGTTAAGGTTAGGGTTATCTCTCTAACTAGAGTTAGGTTTAGGGCTAGGGAGAGGGCTAGAGTCTGGGTTACGGCTAGGGTTAGGGTTAGGGTTAGGTTTAGGACTAGGGTTAGATTTGGTTTAGGGCTACGGTTAAGGTTAGGGTTAGGGTTAAAGTTAGGGATAGGGATAGGGCTAGGGGTATCCCTATGTCTAGGGTTAGGGCTAGGTTTAGGGTTAGGGCTAAGCCTAGGGTTAGGGTTATGGCTAGGTCTAGGGCTAGGGCCAGGGTTAGGATTAGGGTTAGGGTTAGGGTTAGGGTGAGGGTTAGGGTTAGGATTTGAGCTAGAATTAGGGCTAGGGTCAGGTTTAGGGTTAGGGGTAATGTTAGGTTTACGGTAGTGTTAGGGTTAGGGCTAGGGTTAGGTTTAGACTTAGTGCTAGGGCTATATTTAGGGTTAGGGTTAGCGCTAGGGCTAGGGTTAGGGTTAGGATGAGGGCTAGGACTTGGGTTACGTTTATTATTAGGGTTAGGGTCGGGGTAGGGTTAGGTTTAGGGTTGGGGCTAGGGTAAGGGTTACGGCTAGGGCTAGGGTTAAGGTTAGGGCTAGGGTTAGGGTTAGGGCTAGGTTTAGGGCGAGGGCTAGGGTTAGGTCTAAGTCTAGGATTAGGGTTAGGGCTAGGATTAGGGTAGGGCTAGGGTTAGGGCTAGGATTAGGGTTAGGCCTAGTGTTAGGGTTAAGGTAATGTGTCGGGCTATGGTTAGGGTGAGGTTTAGGGATAGGGATAGGGTTATTGTTAGTTCTAGGTTTAGGGTTGTTGTTAGTTCTAGGGCTAGGGTTAGTTTTGGGTTAGGGTTAGGGTCACGGTTAGTATTAGGGTTAGGGTTAGGGTTAGGGTTAGGGTTAGGGTTAGGGCTAGGGCTAGGGCTAGGGTTAGGGTTAGGGTTAGGATTAGGGTTAGGGCTAGGGTTAGGATTAGGGCTAGGGCTAGGGCTAGGGGTAGGGCTAGGTCGAGGGTTATGGTTAGGGATAGTGCTAGCATTAGGGCTAGGTTTAGGGTTAGGGTTAGGACCAAGCCTAGGACTTTGGTTAGGCCTAGGGTTAGGGTTAGGGCTAAAAGTAGGGTTAAGGTTAAGGCTAAGGTGTGGGCTAAGGCTAGTGTTAGGGTTAGGGCAAGGCCTAGGGTTGGGGTTAGGGCTAGGGCTAGGGTTATGTTTAGGACTAGGGTTAGGTTTAGTGCTAGGTTTAGGGTTAGGTCCAGGGCTAGTGTTAGGTTTAGAGGTAGGGGATAGTTTAAGGGTTAAGTTAAGGTTTCGGTCTTGGGTTAGGGTTAGGTTTAGTGTTAGGGCTAGTGTTCAGTTTAGGCCTAAGATTAGTGTTAGGGCCAGGTTTAGGGCTAAGGCTAAGGTTTGGGTTAGGGCTAGGGTTAGGGTTAGGTTTAGGGTTAGGATTAGGGTTAGGGCTAGAATAGGGTTAGGGTTAGAGCTAGGGTTCGGTTTAAGCCTAAGGTTAGGGTTAGGGCTAGGGCTAGGGTTAAGGTTAGGGCTAGGGCTAAGGTTAGTGTTATGGTTAGGATTAGGTCTACGGCGAGGGTTTGGTTTAGGGTTAGGGTTAGGATTAGGTTATTGCTAAAGTTAGGTCTAAGGTTAGGGTTAGGGCTAGGGTTAGGATTAGGCCTAGGGTTAAGATTAAGGTAAGGGGTTGGGCTAGGGTTAGGGTTAATGTTAGGCCTCGTGCTAGGGTTAGGGTTAGGGCTAGGGTTAGGGCTAAGGCTAAGTTTAGGTCTAGTCCTAGGCTTAGGGTTACGGCGAGGTTTAGGGTTAGGTCTAGGTCTAGGGTTAGGGTTAAAGGTAGTGTCAGGGTTAAGTTTAGGATTAGGGTTAGGGCTAAGTGTTAGGTTCAGATCTAGTTCTAGTCCTTGCGGTAGGGCTAGGGCTAGGGTTATGGTTAGGGATAGTGCTAGCATTGGGGCTAGGGTTAGGGTTATGGTTAGGTCTAGGGTTAGGGTTAGGATTAAGGCTAGTGTTAGGGTTAGGTTTAGAATTACGGTTAGAGCTAGGGTTAGGGTTAGGGCTAGGTCTAGGGCTAGGTGTAGGGCTAGGTCTAGGGTTATGGTTAGGGTTAGTATTAGCATTAAGGCGAGGATTAGGGCTAGGCCTAGGGCTAGGGCTAGGGTTCGGTTTAGGGCTAGGGCTAGGGTAAGTCTAGTGTTAGGGTTAGGGCTAAGGCTAGGGTTAGCGTTAGGGCTAGGTCTATGGTTATGGTTTGGCTAGGGTAAGGGTTAGGGCTAGGGTTAGGACTAGGACTAGGGTTAGGCCTAGTGTTAGGATTAAGGTAAAGGGTCCAGCTAGGGTTAGGTTTAGGGCTAAGGCTAAGTTTAGGGTTAAGGCTAGGGTTAGGGTTAAGGTTAGGTTTAGGTTTAGGTTTAGGGTTAGGGTTACTGTTAGGGTTAGGGTTAAGATTAGGGTTAGGTTTAGCATCAGATTAGGGCTAGGGTTAGGTATAGGGCTAGGGTTAGGGTTAGGTCTAGGGTTTGGGCTAAGGCTAGGGTCAGGGCTATTACTAGTTTTAGGGTTAGGGCTAGGTTTAGGGTTAGAATTCGGGTTAGGGCTAGGTTTAGGGATAGGGCTAGGGTTAGGGTTATGCCTAGGGTTAGGTCTACGGGTAGAATAAGTCTAGGGCTAGGTTTAGGTTTAGGTCTAGGGTTAGGTCTAAAACTAGGGTTAGGGCTACAGCTACGTTTAGGGTTAGGGTTAGGATTAGAGTTAGGTCTAAACCTAGGGTTAGGGTTAGGGCTAGGGCTAGGTTTAGGTTTAGCGCTAGGGTTAGGGCTAAGCCTAAGGTTAGGGTTAGGGCTAGGTTTAGGGCTAGGGTTAGGATTAGGTTTAGGGTTAGGATAAGGGTTAGGGTTAGGGTTAATATTAGGGTTAGATTTAGGGCTAGGTCTAGTGTTAAGGTTAGGGTTAGGGTATGGGCTATGGCTAGGGTTACGGTTAGGTATAGGGCTAGGATTATGGCTAGGATAGGGTTAGCTCTAAGGCTAGTGATAGGGTTAGGGCTAGGGCTAGGATTTGGGTTAGGCCTAGGGTTAGGGGTAGGATTAGGGTTATGCCTAGTGTTAGGGTTAAGGTAAGGTGTTGGGCTCAGGTTAGGGTTAGGATTAGGATTAGGGTTAGGGTTAGGGTTATTGTTGGGGTTAGGGCTAGGGCTAGGGTTAGGTTTAGTGTTAGGGTTAGGGTCAAGGTTAGGGTTAGGGTTAGTGTTAGGTTTAGGGTTAGGGTTAGGGCAAGGGTTAGGGTTAGGGCTAGCATTAGTTTTAAGGCTACGGCCAGGGCTAGGTTAAGTGTTAGGGCTAGGGTTAGGTCTAAAACTAGGGTTAGGGTTAGGCCTAGGTTTAGGTTTAGGGCTAGGGTTAGTTTTAAGGCTAAGACTAAGGTTAGGGTTAAGGCTAGGTTTAGAGTTAGGGTTAGGGTTAGGATTAGGGCTAGGGTCAGGGTTTGGTTTATGGCTATAGTTTGCTTTAGGGTAGGGTAAGGGTTAAGGAAATGGGTCGGGCTAGGGTTAGGGTTAGGTCTAGGGTTAGGGTTAGGGCTAGGGCTAAGTTTAGGGTTGGGGCTAAGGCTAGGGTTACGTTTAGGGCTAAGGGTAGGTTTAGGGTTAGGGTTAGGCTGAGGGTTAGGGTTAAGATAAGGTGTAGGGTTAGGGTTAGGGTTAGGGTTAGGCCTAGGTTTACATTTTAGGTTTAAGGTTAGGGTTAAGGCTAAGGCTAGGGCTAGGATTAGGGCTAGGGTCAGGTTTAGGGCTAGGGTTAGGGTCAGGGCTAGTGCTAGGTTTAGGGTTAGGGTTAAGGCTAGGGCTAGGGTTAAGTTTAGGGCTAGGTGTAGGTTCAATGCTAGGCTTAGAGTTAGGTCTAAGGCTAGGTTTAGGGTTAGGTTTAGGGTTAAGGTAAGGTGTCAGGCTAGGGTTAGGTTTAGGTTTAGGGCTAAGGTTAGGGTTAGGTTTAGGGTTAGGGCTAGGGCTAGGTTTAGGGCACGGGCTAGGGTTAGGTCTAAGGCTAGGGTTAGGGTTAGGGCTAGGGCTAGGATTAGGGCTAGGGTCAGGGTTAGGGCTAGGGTTAGGGTTAGGGCTAGGGCTAGGACTAGGGCTAGGGCTAGGGGTAGCCTTATGTCTAGGGTTAGGGCTAGGGTTAGTGTTAAGTCTAAGGACAGGTTTAAGTTTAGGGCTAGGGTGTAGGGTAAGGCTTGGTTTAGGGTCAGGGCTAGGGGTACGTTTAGGTTCAGGGTTAGGGCTAGGGCTAGGGTTAACTTTAGTGCTAGGGGTAGGTCTAATGCTAGGCTTAGAGTTAGGTCTAAGGCTAGGTTTATGGTTAGGTTTAGGGTTAATGTAAGGGGTCAGGCTAGGGTTAGGTTTAGGTTTAGGGCTAGGGTTAGGGTTAGGTTTAGTGTTAGGGTTAGGGTTAGGGTTAGGGTTAGGGCTAGGGCTAGGGTTAGGGTTATGGCTTGAGTTAACGTTTTGGTTTGTGTAAGGATTAATGTAAGGGTTCAGGCTAGGGTTAGGGCTATTGTTAGGGTTAGGGATAGTGCTAGGGTTTGCATTACCATTAGGTCTTGGCTAGGGCTAGGATTAGGGTTAAAGTTAGGGTTAGAGCTAGGGTTAGGGCTAAGGCTAATGTTAGGGTTAGGGTTGGGGTTAAGGCTAAGACTAAGGTTAGGGTTAGGGTTAGTGTTTGGTTTAGGTTTAGTGTTAGGGCTAGGGCTTAGGTTAGGTTTAGGGTTAGGGTTAGGTCTAAGGCTAGGGTTAGCCTTAGGTCTGGGGCTAGATTTAGGGTTATGTCTAGGGTTAGGGATAGGGTTAGTTTTAGGGTTAGGTTTAGGGTTAGGTCTAAGGCTAGGGTTAGGGTTAGGGATAGGGTTAGAAATAGGGTTAGGTCTTGGGTTAGGGCTAAAATTAGGGTTAGACCTAGGGTTAGGGTTAAGGTAAGGTTTTTGGCTAGTGTTAGGGTTATGGTTATGGTTAGGGTTGGGGTTTGGCCTAGAGGTAGGGCTAGGCTTAGGTTTAGGTTAGAGTTAGGGCTAGGGTTCGGCCTAGGATTAGGGTTACGCCTAGTCTTAGGGTTAAGGTAAGGTGTCGTCTAGGGTTAGGTTTAGGGTTAGAGCTAGGCTTAGGGTTAGGGTTAGGGTTGGGGATTGGGCTCGGGCTAGGGTTACGTGTATTGTTAGGGTTAGGGTAAAAGCTAGGGTTAGGTTTAGGGTTAGGGCTAACGTTAGGTTTAGGTTAGGGTTAGGGCTAGGATTAGGGTTAGGGCAAGGGTTAGGGTTAAGGTAAGGTGTTGGGCTAGGGTTAGGGTTAGGCTTAGAGCCAGGCTTAGAGTTAGGCTCAGGGTTGGGGTTTGGGCTAGGGCTAGTGTTAGGTGTATTGTTAGGGTAAGGGTAAGGGCTAGGGTTAGGTTTAGGGTTAGGGCTAGGGTTAGCGTTAGGGCTAGGGCTAAGGTTAGGGTTAGGGCTAGTTTTATGTTTAGATTTCAGGTCAGGGCTAGGTTTAGGATTAGGGTTAGGGTTAGGTTTAGGGCTAGGGTTAGGGCTAGGGTTAGGGTTAGGGTTA